>OZ017739.1:286097213-286187213 GCA_963969285.1 Odontomyia ornata | reverse complement strand
AGTCCGATTGCTTACAAACCAAGTCAAGTCAAGATTGCTTACAAACCAAGAAATGCATCACAAAGTGGCTTACGAAATTATCTGAGCATGCAGAATTATTAGTAAAACTATGCATCTTAATACGAGTGTGCTGAAATGCTAACCATATGTGTATTTTCAGGGAGAAATGTTTGATTTTTACCTTATCGCATGAATTCGGCCTTTACAAAAATGAATTGAAATCGACGTATTATCTAGTGTTGGCAATTTTAAAACAAATTTGAAAACTGTTATCAACCAGAAATGTCAGTTTCCGTCTGTTCAAGGTCACTAGCAATATTCGGTGTCGTATGGGAAAATATCACAAAACAATGCCTCTGGAAGTAGTGCTCAGCAGTCGGATTGCACTAAAGTGTTCGTTCAACGGGGTTGAACATTCGAGATTACGAAAGACTGGCAATAAATGAGAATTTTAGTCTAACTGGCAATAAATGAGATCTTTAGTCACACGTTTTTTAGTTTTAATTATTATTTATCTTAAGATAATGTTATTCGCCTGATTGCGTGAGTTGTCTGTAAAGTGTTCAAGTGAATTGTAATTATAATAATAAGCTAAAATTTAATCAAATAAGTTAGAGCAAGTGAATTTTTTTATACAGTACAACAATTTTAACAAATAGTTAACAATCCACTAGCATTGTAATACACTGATATGGGCGTCCAGCGAGGATGTTTAGTAAATAACCCTATTCTTCGTTTTTTTAATTTTCAAAATCTATTCATCCTTTTTCAATGCTCCAGATAATGGACGATTTATTGCCCAAAAATATTGACGGTAAATTATTTCTATATAGAGGTATTAGTCGAGACAGTCCTAAAACTATACGTTTGCAACATATTTAATAATTTATTGAAACTATTCAGTAGCGAAACATTTAATAATTGACCAAAACTGTTCATTTGCGAGATATTCACTAATTTTTTGAAATTATACCTTTGCGAAATATTTAATAATTTATTGCAACTGTTTATTTGCGAAATATTTAATAAATTATTGAAATTGTTCATTTGCGAAATATTTAGTAATTTATTGAAACTACTCATTTGCGAAATATTTACTAATTTACCAAACTACAATGGATTGAGGTAGTTACTTTTGAAATTTAGAAAATTGAATTGTTGAACTTGAAACAAAAGAAATGATAATGTCTGTTGATTGAAAAGAAAATCTCGGTCTTTCTATTTCGTAGAATCTGACCGGGTGTGGGACCCGCCACGTTGGCCGGCCCCTTCGCTATAATGAGCTAGCTAGCTAGCGTGACCTTTTATGGTACAGTGTTCTATGATTCCATCACATAATACTATAACATAAATTGGCCAGTTTATATTTTTCATTTAAGGGAAAAACTCATACAAATTATGTTTGTATGAACTTTTCACTTGAATGGCCACGTCTATATTGGATCTTGATCCAGTTAGGAGAGTATGAGGGGGCACCGCTTCCACCTTGATGTCCCACTCTTATTTGTGGGCCATAAGTATCGTCAGTAACGACGAAGTCCTCTTAAGTCCATCTGTTTTCACCAAGCTCGGTTTGTCCTCCGAGTTAGCAATTGAATGACCCTTAGTAGGCTACCTCCTTCTCGACTCCGGCCGATATTTATTTGCAATTCGTGGATGCGAGAAAATTTTTTTTGTGTGTCTTGTGCTGGGGAAAATAACCCACCCACGACACCGCAATGCTAGCCTGCCTCCTCAGGCAAGGCCAATCTCAGTGGATCCTACCATCCTCTTTCACTGAGGCAGCAGACCATCGCTGTAGTTCTTTATGGACATTTAAAACATCTACCCATTTCAATACAATTCGTGAAATAGCAATATTTCATCATAAAGCCGGTAAATTTTTGCGATAAATTTGGAATATACTTAATAAAAGTTACTCTGGAATTCAAAATATAATCAAGTGCTTTAAGTTGCGGATAGGGAAAAACGGCTCCATGTTTTATTGAATGAGCATTAGAGCCATTGGCTGATTCTGGAAGTTATTGTAAGTAAACTGAAGTTCTTATGAGTACGCTGAAATACAAACGGTCTAATATTTCTGCTGAATATACCAAAATTATGGTTGATTCTATTCCCTGGAGACTTTAAGTGTTATCAAAAACAAAGAGCTTCATACCAAATATTAATTATTTCTAAGGGTGTTTATTTTCTCTAGCTTATAATTTTGTACGAATATCAAACTGATGTGAATTTCTGAAGCTATTAATTTAGTTTTATAATATTCAAATAACTAAGAAAATTGCGAATCTATGGTTATTGTCATACGATAATTTTATAATTTCTAACCTTTCCACAAAGTGTCATAAATGTAGCTCCTTCAGTTTCAGAGAAAAACTGCTGTAACTTATAGATGGACGGATGGCCACAATTTCAATAGGCTTAGATATTTTATTAGAAAACCTCAAAAATAATTATTTACAATTCTGTATCATCACCTAATAAATTAAAGCAAAGATTGATTAAGTATGAGGCTAATTCAAAGAGACAAGCCCTGTAGATGGCATGCATGTATGTTTTGAAGGTCGTGGCTTGAGTATGTAATAGCTGGGTCTCTTATAAATAGCATGGCATAGCTTTTGTTGGGAGTACATGTTTCACGCACGTGCTACGATCATGAGTGAACGTCAAGTGCCGACCGCCGTTGCGCAACGTATTGTCATTCGTTATTTAGTAAGGGACCGCGTTAAAAACACCGAAATTTTTCTGAGTTTTCGAAATTATTTCAGTAGTGAGTACTTGAGTAGGGCTTATGTATTTAAATGAGCCAAAACATTCAAAGTGGTCGTGAAACCATTGAGAATAAGCCGCATGATCGTCAAATGCGAACCAGCATCACACCAGATAACATTTGCCGTGTAGATCAACTCATTTTGGAGGACCGTAGGATGAATGTTCGAGATGCTTCGGGTGAACTCGGTACAGCATTGATAGTGTAGAGTCTATCATCCACGAGCACCTTCAATATCGCAAAATAACAGCGATCATCGCTCAAAACGGAGGAGCATTTGCAGTAAAATTGAGTAAAAAATTGTCCTTGCAGGACTTCAGGGATGGTCTGCTACCTCAGCGGAAGAGGGTGTTGGGGTCCGCTGAGATTGGCCTTGTATGGGGACGCGTGAATGCGCTGGCAGGCTAGCATTGCGTTTTTGTGGGGCGGATTACTTCCCCCCAGCACAAGGACCCACTACAAAAGAATTTCGCATCCACAAACTTCTGGGAACAAATAAAATGTTGACCGAAGTCGAAACGGAGGCAACCAACTAAGGGTCTGAAATTGCTGACGCTAAGGACAAACTGGACCTGGGGAAGAGAGGGCAACTTAAAGGGACTTCGTCGTGACCGACGATTCTTATGGCCCACAAATAATAGTGGGGCATCCAGATGGAGGCGGTTCCCCTCGCACCCCCCCTTCCCCCTAACTGGATCACGATCCAAATGTGGACATGGCCATATATTTCCCATTTAAGTGAAAAATTTATACAAACTTAATTTGCATGAATTTTCCCATACGTGGCCAATTTATGATATAGAATTATGTGATGGAACCACATAGCTCTATAACATAAAAGGGCATGCGACCGGAAGGCCACTCTACCCGGTAAGAGCCCCTGTTAGCAACAAAAAACGGAGGAGCGTGCCCGATGGGTAGCCCATATTAGCGGAGGAGCCCTCCACCGTTGCGGGTCCTATAACCAATCAGGTAAACTGAAATAGAAAGACCTAGTTTTTATATTTAATAATACATGGTTTTATTAATGATCGATCGTGTACTCTAACAAAATATATAGTAATAACATTTCATTCTGTCAATTAAAAGAAAACAAAAGAAAACATAAACTTATTTATTTGAAACTGGGGTATCGTTTTTTATTTTGCCAGAGATTACACTCTAATATTCCAATATTAGGATTATATAACGGTTGTTTGTTTTCATTTGTTGTCTTTGATTTAATACAAATCACCCAAATTATAAAAGTTGTAGCGTCATTTGTTTATGATAATAGTTTCATAAGTGCAAAAAAAACTATTGGTACTACTTGAAGACTTTTAGGGATAAAAACATTAGCTATATTCCAAGCTACTTTTAAGAAAGACGTTAATACCACTAATATGGAAACAATAACTTTTGCAGTGAACAAACCATTGAAAAACTTTCCACTTTGCTTTTAATTCTGCCAAATGAAATGTCGTTGTCAAGAAGTGATTGTAGCGCATGTTAGAGCAATGATAATTTTCATAGGAAGAGTAGGAACTTTAATCCCCATGGAAGCCTGAGCAAGAATTTTCACACGGCAAATACAATTCGCATGTATAATTAGCGATTCACTGCCTGAGAGTAAACTTTCACCAATTGGAAATATAAATGTTTGTAATCCGTGGTCTTAACGCCACCAAGTCTATTCGGGTACCGCCACATATACGCAGATACACGCTTCCGAATTGACGACTTAGAACATGAACGACCTCGGATAAGGATTTCTCCCAATCGGATAAGGATTTCTCCCTTATCCTACCGCAAAATCGAATTAAAAACGATCACTCACCGGTTCTCGCTGAAAGCGTGACTGTTACCACGATGCATTCCATTGTGTCTTTATTTACATCAAGACTCACCGAATTTGAAGAGCTATTTGCAAAGAAACTTTATATGGTTCCGTCAAAAGTTTTTAATGAATTGCCCCGCAGTGCTGTATACTCGGACACTTTAATTTCGGTATTCCTGTCTTAATCGCAGCAACCATAGTACGGAACTCCGCTCATTAAAGTGGAAGATTTACTTTTCAAGTTCACTAAAAAATTATCTTCGATTTTTTATTGTTAATTTACTGCTCGTGCCTACAGAAGAAATTCCACAATTTCAATAAATAAGGACGGCACGACAGGCACCCTCTTATGGACGGTGCTCGAGAAACAATTCGTCGTTAGTTGTGTCTTCAAACTGTATAATTCACTGCACTGCAGTTGCCTTTATGGAAACTCGACTTTCCATCAATTTTCAAAAACTTGCCAACAAGTATTAACTAAAATGCGATGTTAATATTGCACACGGCTTGATCTCTACAACGTGATCTTAGCTTTTCTTTCCTTTTCTTCTTATTCGTTTAGCCAAACAATGCTCAGAATTCGCGACTGACACTCAGTTATCTCCCTTCAAACTCCTTACAATTATATCCACATGATCAGCATTTTGCCTCTGTCATGAGAATAAATTCAACCCGCTAATTTGATTATTCGACCGCTGAAGACAACACTGACTCGGAATCTCTATTCTGACACATACGAGGTCGAAGCACACTCCCTTATTCGATTATTGTACAGCACTTTCTCACATGTAAATCCTTTTGGACTTGTCAACAACCTTCACTATGTACATAATCACAACCAAGATGTAACAAGTTGGGTAAACAGATCTACCCTCATGTCAGAAGGGTTTTGTATTCAACTTCTCAGAAATGCAGTCACCAGCAATGAATAACGTCAAGAAATATGTCAAAGAGAAATGCACGTTCAAAAGAAATCCATTGTTTTTCTACTTTCAACGGTCGCCATTTTGTTGCAAACCGACAAAATTAACTCAAATCATGAATTTCCAAAAATATTAATGTTATTGACCTTATTGGGAAATTTCAAGAAGATCAAGTCAAAACTGCAGTGACTGATTCGATGTTAAAATCCATAGAATACCAAAATCATGTGTTATTGTTATTGTAATTGGAGAAATTTCAAATGGCTATAACTTCCGTGTATATCATTCAATTTTCATCAAACTCGCAAAGTTTAAGTACCCTTAGTAGGACTACGTAAATATCAGTTTAAATGTACCGATGCGATTTTATTGGGGAAAATGTGAAATTCGAATATCATACTATTATTAACAAAGTTGAGTGAATTTCGCCTTCTAAGATAATTTTTATTGTTGCACTCATAAACACTTACCTCCATAATTTTTTTCAGATTTTTCGGATCACAGATGCCCAATCGCGAGGGGGCGACCCAAATTTTTTGTGTATTTTCCCTCCCTGCGCGTCCCTCGAAGCAAAAAATTCCGACCTATTTTGAAAAGTTTTCATGAAGACATTTCATTTGATACCCATATCGGCTACCTTTGATGAATTTTTTTTTTTTGTCGTGGGCCACTCTGCTATATGGGGAGACCCCCTTAAATACCTTATATAAGTTTTTGTAGTTGAATTTTGAAGAGAGCACCACTTTACACCTGCATACAAAATTTGATGTTTCTAGCTTAAGTAGTTTGCGAGCAAAAGTGCTGTGACACACGGACGGACGGATGGACAGACGGACAGATGGACGGACAGACAGGTAAGGTTTTGTAAAATTATTTTACAAAACCCTAAAAATCGATTGCGCCAGCAAATAACATAACTCGGACAAATTTTGCAATATTTTCGCTAACTAAAGCGTTACATACGAAAGTAATTGCTAACACTCGAATATTATTCATTATTCAACATAGATATCACAGCTCATCTCTAGTTGTCCGCATGAAAATCGAAAAATACAGTGCGTTCCAAAACATTCAACTCTTTCGCTTCTTCGGATTTCCCCCGATCCAATGCTTGTGTGTAATTAATCCTTGCGAAAAATTCGTTTTTCTTTGTTCGCTACGAATCAAGCTCCAAGGACGGAATGAAAATTTCAAACACGATCAAAATGTGAAATTACACTTCACGATCAAGCAGCACGGTTATTATGAATTCCATTAATTTCAATGTTCTCTGCTTTTAAGCCTTTTTCGTCGTCACGTTAAAATATTATTTTTCATTCGTTTAGCCGTATTATGATGGGAAATTACACTTCGCGATTGAACATTTGTTTTACTTCCAGTGATTTATTTTCTTGCCAGCCGTGCTCGCCGTGTCGCGGCCGTAAGTCAACTCCACGATCCGTCCCCAAAACTAGTCTTTCCTCTTTCTCATCCCGTGTATACGGTAAATTGCATCAGCTGAGCTCAGCCTGGTTAGCTTGCCTTCGGTAATGTAATACACCGTTGGGTTGCACTAAATCAGTGCTCCCATGTTCAAAATTTTAATTGGCAGATTAAAAATTTTTGTTTTTAGGAAAATAATTAAAAAAATTAAAGGGAAACGTTTAAATTTAATATGGAGGAAAATTCCAATAAAGGTACATTTAATAATAATAATCATAAGAAAGAAAACTATTTTACAAATGAAGATTATGAATCGAAATAATAAATTATTTTTCTGAACCTGCCATTTAAATTTTGAATAGTAGATAGGAAGATTTTCAAACAGTTTCCTTGTGCGACTGCTCGATTACTACACATTCCAGCACGAAGTACAATTCTTTTCCAGGATAACGCGCGCCCTCATAACGAGCATATTACGCTCGATACAATATCGAAATTGGGGTGGGAGGTGCTACAACACCCCCTACGGTCTGGATATATCACTCTGCGACTACCACATCTTTGGACCACTGAAAGAAGCCCGCAGAGGTCAGAAATTCAACACCAACGACGAGGTAGAGTAATTTGTAAGCACATAGCTGGCCGAGTTGCCCAAGGTAACGTGTAACGGGGAGGACCTAGAAAAACTTAAGCTTTTGTAAATTTTTTCGATAATAAATAAACGTGTCAGAGCATTTGTCTCGGTCTTATTTGAACCGGCCTCGTATAAGCTAACATTTTTTCTATATAACTGTAGACGGTTTTTAGTATGCTTTAAAATAAATATTGTACACACACATTAATGTCTTTCCTTCTGTATTTTTTAGGTAAATTTGTCGAAAGAATTTGATCAATTGGATATATATATATATATATATTCAGGTATATATATATATATATATATATATATATATATATATATATATATATATATATTTAAATATATATATATATATATATATACACATATATATATATATATATATATATATATATATATATATATATATATATATATATATATATATATATATATATATATATATATATATATGGGATATCGCGAAATTTATGAAAACGCTAGAGGCCACAATTTTGCTCAAATTTTAACCAGATTTTCAGGAAAGGTGTATTGAGTAAATAATTCAGCTAAGTTTGCTAACTAAAGGGTTTTCCAATAAGAAATGTTATTTTCGGTAGATGTCACTTTTGAAGCTGTCATTTTGTGTCATTTGACAAGTAAAAACTACGTCATTAATAATAATGGAACAATACACGCTTGAACAATGCATTGAAATTATTAAAATTCACTATAAAAATGGTGAAAATTTGGCAGAGACGGTTCGTAAAACTCGAACATTTCTGGGTCGTCGTGAAGTACCTTGTCGGACCGCAATACAGAAATTTATGGAAAAATTCGAGCTGTTGAGACAAGTTGGCTATGTGAAGAATAAAACTCGTGAATGTCACTCAAGAACAGCCGCAAATATTGCTGCTGTAGCCGAAAGTGTTGAAGAAACCCCAGGTTTGTCCATTCCTCGTCGTTCTCTGGAATTAAGCATTCAACAAACATCATTACACCGTCTTTTGCATAAAGATTTGGGTCTTAAGGCTTATAAAGTTCAGTAAACACAAGAATTAAAGCCAGTCAATCATCAACAACGTCGTGTCTTTGCTGGTTGGGTCCTTGAAATGCATGAAAATGATCCGGAATTCCATCCATGACCAAAGTAAAGCTCAGATTTAAACGAAATCTGATATAGAGGTTTATTGGACTGTACGACGAATCTCACAATAAAAAATCCAAAGTCGAACCGTCTGAACTAAATAACTGCCACTCGAAGGTTAAAAAACATGAAAAAATTTATTGTTGTAGTTGTGACCAAACCCTTCAGCCGGTGTTAAAGAAATTCAGCAGTTTGGTAAAAACGATAAATGTCTAAGGAACATTTAAGGAGTTTACGCCAGAAAAATTCAAAATGGCGGCTTGTTGAAACTCGAAATTTAAAAGCTTTTTAAACGTTCCGATTCTGATTTGATGTGTGTATAGCTTAATAACTATACCAAAAGATTTTGTCATTTTGGTGATCATTCACGCGCAAGTTTCAAAATGTTGGCGGTTTAAATATGTGATTTTTTCAAATTTTTGTGGCCCCTTTTCAGTGGATATTAATTAGAAATTGAAACTGAAATTTTGTATAAATGTATTGAGTTCTTGTATTTTACAAAAAAATTATCAAAATCGGATCAAAAATAAAAAAGTCGAATATTGCAAACGTAAAATTTTAGCTGCAATTTTCACTAATAATCAAATATTTTTGCCCTGTCTAGAGTTAAACTCTGATTTAAACGAGATTTGACACATTTGCTGATGAGACCCTAAGTTACTTTTATTTTAAAAAAATCTAAGATCAAATTTATCGATACAAAATGGCAGTCCCCAAAGCTCAGAAGATAAGCATAATTCGACACTTTGGCAGCAACAGAAATAATGCAACTTTTCATCAAAATGTTGGGAATAGCTAATATTGGAAGTATTTTTGATAACCGACTGAAATTGTGTTTAACTTTCAAAATGGCAGCCACAAAAAATATTACAGCCTATAAAAAATAGAGGAACCTACGAGAAATTGGCTGTTCTGGCTAGTGGTAGCGATGGATTTTTTTTTGTTTTCCAACAAACATTGCCAACATCTGAGTAGCGAAAGACATTGCACTCAATATCTTACTTTAAAGATTTTGATACAAAAACTGTTCAATTTCTATCCAATCTTATTTATTTTCCATATTATCTGTCTTCCTTGACTTCAAACATTTTTTAAAATATTTCAAAACACTTAAATAAATGCTTTCGTTGGCTTAAAAGGTGATTTGGAGAATCAATTTTACCTTTTATCATAGTCGAATCCAAGAATACCTTATTTTCTTCCGCTTGCAGTGTGGAAAATTGAAGTAACATTTTTGAACTCATCTTACGAGTACTTCTAAATACTTGCTTCGCCGTTCATGTAGGTAGTCACGTTCTTGATACCGATGATGCTCTCCTGGTTAAAGTTTGTGTATGCCATCGTAACATCCTCGAGACTCCAAAAGCATGAATTATTTGAAGCGACATCATTGTAGTACCTCATTTCAAGCATATGTTTTCCTATCATTTACATCCTTGTTCGCATATATTGCTACACACATCCCTCCAAAACACATTTTACCGAACAATAAAATAAACTTAATTAGATACTCAGAAAAGAGCTAGCAATTAGTGTGGGTTGGAAGTTGATTATCCGTTCAATGGCTGGAATACAGCAGAATGAACAAGAATTCTGCTGAATATTCGAAACGATATGCGTACACATTTTACAGGACTCAAAGCTGGAAACATATCCTCACGAGTGACATTTCACTCATATTCTAATTCAACTCATTCACTTTCGAATGCCTTATATCAACAGATGCAGCCAAAGTAGATATTTGAAGTGACGAAATCAAAGACAACAGCACGTGAATTATGTCGGCTACAAGCGAGAGATGATAGGTGCCTCTTGAATGCGCGAATAAAAAAGGACGTTTGCGCACTTCGTTCCTGCAATATCTGTAATAACTCGTTTCTAGATCTCGATAGCATTTGATGAATGTGTAATTCTGAGCGAAGCAATTAGATTTTTTAAGTGTTTCTTTTATGCGAAATATGGCCCGAACGACAATTTCACCCGACTTGATGTTAAGTCAAAGAGCATTAGTTTTTCTCTTCATTCTAATTTCTCTTGCTTCAAGAGATATTTTATTTATCTAACTGTTCTCAGAAAAGGGATTCGGCGCTTAACAGTTTGATTCCACAAAACTGACCTCACGTCTATTCAAAGAGTAATACTACTCTCTTGAATACTGCGGCTAGTTTCAGTTGGTATTCTGTGCTGGCTGCATTCTGCATTTCGCGAAAGGATACGAGAAGAGGTTTGAAAACGTGTTTTTCATAAAAAGGATAACATAAGCTCATAATTTTATATCTGTACCCTGTCAAATGCTCCAAGAGTTTTTGAATTTATTGCGTAATCTAAAGAAAGGACAAAATGTAGTAGGTGTGGACACAACTTTTTGGTCGGTTTCACTTTAAGCAATGAATACAAGCTCAAATTAGTCATTGAAACTATCACCTGTTCTTAAAACAGTGAGAATGAATATTGTGAATTTTGGCAAGATCTGTTTGCATCTATTACGCTGATAGTACATAAACATATATTGTAGTTTCAACTGAAACTGACTTTTATCATTATTATAAGATTAAGAAAATTCTCGTTGAAGGAGATAATTCAAACTTGAGTAAATTCATTTCCAGAAAATTTCGTTCTTTGTAAGTTTTGTCTGAAATGACAGAATTAATTCATCAATTTCCATTATCCATGATGTTCAAATTAAGGTTCAGTGATAATTTCTTAGCTAGTTAAGAATATTTTCAAAAGAGTCAACTACAAGGATGGTTCCGATGGACTGCTTACATAAACAGTTTAAATAATTTTTGTTTGGAAAAGAAGTTTTGATCAGAGTGATTGGTGTGTCTAAGAACCGTCAATATAAAAACCTGCAATCTGTAGTAGCAGATTCAACAAGCCCTTGACTTGTCGTCATTTGACCATGGACGTTAATTAGCAATAATTCAAACGATCTATTATTTACTAGTAGTTTCTGTAGTTTTCACATAGTTGTTTCTTTACTTTCATCTAGAACTTAATATGCCTCCACTTATTCTGTTCTGCGTAAACATTGTAATGTGGGTGATTTTACGCAGATAGATGCTTAGGGGAGCTATCATATATCTAATGAAGAAACTTGACTCTTTGCATTCAAAAATTTCGAGGACTATGTCAGGACTGATGAATTTAACGATGTAATAGGGGAGTTACTAAGAGCAAATACCACTTCAATAATGATTCAGACAACTTGAAAATAATGGCCATAATCATGGATGTAATATTGAAACATAATTAAAATATGAACTATTCCATGTGATGCTTCCATTTTAAATATGTTCATGTAGTATTGTAATGATTTTAGTCTACGTCCGTACGAGGAACCGACCTCTCATCGGTTCTAGACGTTAAGTCTGAGTAGTGCCAACGAATGGTACTAACCGGTCAACCAATCCGTGCACCGTAACCCATTCACGCGGTGGCTGCTTGTCGGCCAGCTAGATCGGAGAGGATTTCGGTCGCGGGTCTCCGAATGGATTACGCTCCTTTACAATATTCAGCCACCAATACATGCCCGTTTTCAAACGCGTCACCAAAACAAAACCATACGGAGAGGAAACCTATCTTACGTTACTCCGTATTTCTTCATCAATCAGTCAAAGAACAAAATCTAATTCTTACTTTGCGTTCCCGAATTTTCGACGCGGTACCGAAAAGTATACACCGTTAACTCAACCCGACAAAAGCTACTCTAATAAAAAGGCAAAACAAGAAAGGGACCACGTCGGAAATTCGGGAACGCGAAGTAAAAACTTCTTCATGGGTGGCGGCCACTACGTGCACACTTTACTCCCATGTGGCTGTCAAATCCTCTTGACATCCCACGAAAAAACTGACGTGAGATTTGCGCTCGTCGCAACCAACGTGAAATGACAAGCCACCTAGCAGCAAAGTGTGTTAGTAGTGGTCGCCGGCGGCGTCGCATGATTCATTACAGTATGTCTAGCAGTCACAACGAATATACATACGTATTTTTGTTTGTCCCAATTATGGTATAATAATAAAATGATGAAACTATTTTATTAGAAAATTGGGCAAATGTTGGATTTTTGCAAAAATTGTATGACTGGGAATTTGTCCTTTTGAATTGGTAGCCACTACTTTAATTTTTCTTGTTTAGAAATCAAAAATGTTTGTATAGAAACTCGACAAGATTGAGTAAAGCTTGGAATTTGTCAAATTTTTCCACAAATTTCCATCAAATAAATCAAAACACAAGAATGGAAGAAACTTAGAAATAAATATTTCAAAATATTCGTCGAAAAAATAATTCAAGAGAGCAAAAATCAGGTCATGAATTTGATTACAGTGTCGATAGAAGATCCTTGTATTCTTACAAACTCGCAAAACGAAATCATAATGACAGAAGTGGAAAGCTCATAAAAACAATTCTTAGATAAAACAATATAAGAGGATGTTTAGTTAAAAAAAATCCCCGACACACTATCAGCCTTAAGGGCCAATTCTTCGTAGGTACCCATACATTAAAAAGCAGATAATGATTTGATTTGCTTCCATTTCGAAAGGCAAACAAAGTAAGGAAAGTTTTCTGTCATATACAATAAATACTTCTAATGTAAGCTATTTGCTTGAAAATATATTCAAGACTTCAGTTCTCACAAAAATATCGAATTTTGCTTACTTTTTGGATTTTGGGTGCCATCATATTGAATTAAAGCGTTTGATTTTTAGTTATTTTTTAAGAAATGTAATGATTTTATGTGTTTCATTTGTGCAGGGCATGAGTACTGGTCAAAGTCAAATCAAAAGCACTTTATTCAATACTTATCGTTATAAATTTTAAAAGAATATAAAGCAAATTCAAAGCAATAACAATACAAAAACTTAATGGCCCAAATAGTTCTCTAAATTTATACGTTATCAGTCAAACACATTTTATCAAAAAAAAACTATAGCAAATGCAAATTAATAAAGATTATTACATATTTTAAGATTTGGTTGAAAAAAGGAGATAAACCAACCAACACTATCCTAAAATTATTTATAATTTTAACACAATA
Organism: Odontomyia ornata; assembly: GCA_963969285.1. NCBI lineage: Eukaryota > Metazoa > Arthropoda > Insecta > Diptera > Stratiomyidae > Odontomyia > Odontomyia ornata. The sequence goes on along the minus strand of OZ017739.1, from coordinate 286,173,477 downwards.
GTGATCTTTGATCCTACACCTAATATGTTATAGCCTTATTTTAATAAAAATTCAATTAAAAAAACTTTATCTTACACTACGAATTCTATCACAATATTCCTTACCTACGCATTTAACCTTATCTCTAAACCTAATAAAATAAATATAGCACATACCTAACCTGTCCCTAATTTTTAACACAAATAAACAACACCACTAAATGTGGCAATAATGAGCTGAAACTCGAAAACTAAGTCACAAAAACACAAAAAATGAAAATAAACATGAATAATTTAGACATTGTCATTCAGCCACCAATACCTAGATTGCTCCGTCTTAGCTCGGCCAGCCTCAATGAATCTAGCAAATGAGTATCTCTATTGGAATTGGATGGTTATCTTATCTTCTTATCGGCGGCCCGTCTATATCTATAATATATGACTGGGACGCCGTCCGAATCGAAAACATATTGATTCGTGTTCAAATACACGAATGCTTCTGGAGGAACGAAGCCAGTAGCGAGGCAAGTCGCAATATACCCGTCTGTTGGGTGGAACGGCTGTGAAATCCAAGGGTTTTCACTCATAGTTACAGATCTTGCGATATGATTCCGAAGAAGTTTCAATATAAATATCTCGACTCTTGTCACATCAGAAGTTTGATAAATGCTTCTTTTCGGCATATAATGCTTCCAATCCATCTCAGGCTTTCTATACAAACTAGTACATGCACGAAGACATTTCCTTTCGAAAACTCTTAATCCTTCCATCGTACTAGCACTCTGGTTGTACCAGATCTGACATCCATATGTCAAAACTGGTCTAACCAGGGTCTTGTAACAGATAATTTTGACCTTTTGATCAATGTATTTGGAATGAAAGAGTCTTCGTAGAGCCATGACTACTTTTTGTACCTTAATGAGCATGATTTTGACATGTTCAGTATAGTACAGATACTGATCAAGATGAACACCGAGGCATCGAATACAGGATTTATGTGAGATACGTTCTGAACTACCCTCACTAGCCATAATGTGGAAATCCTTCCAATTGCGTTTCAGGTCTTGACTGACTCCCAGCAGCGTTGCCCGAAATAAAATTGTTTCGCACATCTGCGCATTGATTTTCATTCGCCAATTGTCAGTGTACAGCTGCACATAATTGAACATTTTTTGAAGATCGCTCTGAACTATCGTAGCTTTACGGTCTGCCGTGTAGATGAGCAGATCATCAGCAAACGTTACCAATGATCGCGTTGACGAGACTTTAAAATCAAAGCCGTTCAAAAGCTTGCGAATGAATATTGAAAAGAGCAGAGGCACAATAACTGTTCCCTGCTGTAGACCATTCAAGACCTTGAATTCACACATAGTTGTCAGATTTACAACAAACCATTTCCTGTATAACATATCGCACATTATGGCGACAAGATGTCTGGGAACTTGTCTTGAAGGAGTATAAAAACTAGTTCATCTAACCAGAACGTATCAAAGGCTTGCCTCCATATACATGAGACATGCTCCAGCACATTCTCTGTTGCTTTGTTTCCAACAGATGTCTGGGGTTACTTTCATTATTGCATGTATGGTCGAATGCTTGGCACGGAAACAAAATGCACGATTCGGTATCAACTCATATTTCAATATGTGGGCGTTTAATGCTCTGTTGAGTATCACTTCAAACACCTTGCTGATGTTATGCAGCATGCTAATTGAGTGATAGCTTTTAGGGCATGAAGTTTCTTTTCTTTACTTCAAGATTGGAAATACCTTAGCCTTCTTCCACTCATTTAGGAAATATGAATTGCTCAACATGTTGTTGAACAATATGCAATAATTCCTAGTAGCAACCTCAGGCAAATGTCGGAGAACTACATTTGGAATACTATCAGTTCCACATGGTTGGGAAATATGAAACATAAAATTCCTGTCATTAGGAACCATTGAGCAAAAGTTGCCATTATCAGAAGACAGACATTGCTTCTGGTACTCCTGATTAAACTTCTTTTGAATCTTTCCTCAGTCTGTTTTTATGAAATTCAACCGATGATTTTCATGTTGAACGGAAATGAGGAAGAAATCACCTCTTTGATGATTGATTCTCATGACGATTGCGTTATGGTCGCTGTCATAAGGAAGCACCTGCAGTTTCCGTTGAGGAATATTAAAGCTGAATTCAAGTCTTGCGTCTGCAATGCAGAGGTCCAAATAAGAATTTGCCCTGGGGTATGTTGGGAACTCTGACCCATATAAATCGCAGCTGTATTCAATTTGGTTCTGTCTTATTGACAATTTTCAGCAAGAATATAATAACTATGCAGCCTGTTCAATTCGAGTATTTCAAACAAGGAATCGAGCTCCCCCTTGAACTGGAGAACATTTCGACCAGTTGCATAGGCCAAGATAACGAAGAGGTTATCCCCTACCGGAAGTGAAATTTTCATAACGGGCACTGCAAGAGATTCTAAGCTTTTGAATTCGACCTTTTCAATATTTCTCTCCAATAAGGAATTTGATTGCTGATAAATTTTAAGTAGCAGCGCATTATTGCCACTTACATTATTTATTTAATTTACATTGTCTGCTGGTCCTCTCGCAAAAAGTTCAAATGACACCCCGGTCTTGACGAAGTTAGTAGGTATCACACTACAGTGTGCTTGGCATTATTTTGGAGTAAATTCTACCTTTACATCTTGATACCGGGGGCATCCTCGACATGATCCTGGATGACCAAAGACACAGCAGTTCACACAATATAATTTTTCTTTTGGCTCCACCTGAGCCAATTTGCGCTCGCCGGGAGCATGGATATCTTTGCACTTTACACATCTATATTTCATGGCACAATTGGCAGCCGAATGCCCAAATCTTTCTGGAGGCATCCCCACCTCACCACACGGAAGTTCAAGTATCTTTTTTTTGTAGGGCACTTGAACTGCTTTTGTTGGAAATCTGGACTATGTAATAGGGCAAGTTTTTAAGCTCGACAATAGATCTCCTTGTTGCAAAGTCTTTAACAGAAATAAATTCTATTTCTGGTGCAACTTCTGGAAGTGCCTAAAGGAGATTGACTGTGTCCTCTCTGCAGTTCAGACACTTCAATAAAAAGTTCTGGTTTCTTTCGCTTTTGGGGGAATATGCAAAATGAAGAACATCTCCAGAATTCAACGCACCTTTTGCTGTCTGAAAATCAACCAATGACTTAGTTCTAATTGTCATTTTACTGGCATTGACTCTTTTGATCTCAAAATCATTTAGCTTATTTTCGGCTGCCAAAATCCAAACCATATCTTTGCTAATTTGCCTAAATACATTGATTGGTGAGATTTTTTATTTCTTTTGATTAATCTTGACAGACAAAACTTTTGGGTTTTCTCCCTATTTTTAATTTTATAGTATTGAACAAATCCATTATATGGCTTAGCAGTACAATAATCAGATGTTTTATCACCTGTATCCTCTTCAATACTCATGGTATCTCTTGATCAGTAATTTGTTTGGGTTTCTTAGATTTCTTATCTCTAGTCGTTTTTAAAGTTACCTCTTTTTAGGTCTTTGTAAAAAATTTTTTTACAAAGACCTACTAGTTTCGCTACCTGTCTGTCCGTCTGTCCGTCCGTCTGTCCGTCCGTCTGTCCGTCCGTCCGTCTGTCCGTCTGTCCGTGTGTCACTGCTGATTTCCTCAAAACTATAGAAGCTAGAATGCTCAAACTTTGTTAAAAGGTCAGAAGTGATGGTCTCTCAAAAGTTAAGGTCTTAACAAAAATTTAAAAAAAATTTTAAGGGGGGTCCCCTCTAATAACGAATTGGCCCTTAAAAATTTTTTTTAATCAAAGGTAGTCGAGTGGGGTATCATATGAAAGGTCTTGATTAGAACTTTTAGAATCTGAAATAAAAAAATCATTTTATGAATTAGGGGGTCCAGGGGAAGGCAAAATGTACCAAAAATTTGTGTCCCCCCCCCCCCTCGCGATTGGACACCTTTCAGCCGAAAAATCTGAAAATTATCACGAACATGGGCCTTTATGAGAACAAGGGCAACAAATACCTTAGAAATCGAAATTCACTCAACTTTGTTAATAATAGTATGATTTGTAGATTTTACATTTTTGCCCATAAAATCAAAACGGTACCTTTAAACTTCTTGAAACTTTGCAGTTATATAGACTGATATAATTATATACGTATACAAAATTTAATTGAAATCGAATCATAATCAAGTGAGTTATAGCGATTTCAATTGAATGGAATTACAACAACAATAACACGTGTTTATGGTTGATATAGGGTTTTCCAATAAGAGGTGTTATTTTGATACTAAAAGAAAAATGCATTTTTTTAATACAAATGATCAGATGTTTATTTCATTATAAAGAACAAGATATGCCGTTACTAGCAAAAACTAATATCAGGCAAATAACTACTACGACACGCTTACAGGACCATATCCTCTTCATGAAATTTTCCATAACCAAATCGCAAAGTGGCTGCCCTATGTCCTCGATAGCCTCACGAATTTATCTTTAAGGCTGTAGGCGTAGGCCTTCTTTTTCACGTGACCCCAAGGGGAGAAGTCGGAAGGTGTTAAATCACAAGATCTATTCAAAATACACCTCTGTCTATTCAAAATAACACCTCTATTGGAAAACCCTATATATACTTAAATTAACTTAGGCACTTTTATTTTCCTCAATTTTCATGAAAATTTAAGGAATAGTGATTAACTTGAATATGTTCAATCGGCCGAGCATGCAGAAAAATCAGTTAAGCTAGATTAAAATGGCGGTTGCACTGTGCTTATGAAAGAAACTGTGCATCTTTTGCATAAATTTGAACGATTTCATATCCAAGTATTGGAAGAATAATTCAAATTATCGATTCACGCCATTAGAAAACTTATTTCTAACCCTAGGTTGTTTACAAAGACCTTCTGGTAGGAGCACTCTCCTGCTTAGTCAACTTGTTCTTTCTTGCTGATTTTTTTTTTGCTTTGTTGAACGTCAATGTTCCAACGAATGCTTCTAGTAATTTGATCCGAAGTTTGAGCTCTTCGTTTCATTTATCAACCTTCTCAGCTTTCTTGTCAGCTTTGATTAACTGTTCAATCTCGATGACCGATAAAATATGCGGTTTTTTTGCTGTTATCGTATCTTCATTTCAGCTTTTTTTCACTCGCCATCGTTGGCGATGGACACGATCGTTCTGGTTGATGGCTGAAGCCATCGAGTTCATCCATCTCGTTGCTTTTGCAGCGAGACTAGAGGGAATGGACGTATTTCCACTTTTGATACTTCTTCTGGAAATAAATTACAGGTATTCGATAAATGTTTGAATAATTTGACGGTGATGGTTTTCAATTAAACAAATTATTTTCAACTGACTTTTGTGAAAAATTAATTAATGTTTAAAATTAATGACAGGAGTGAATTAAAAACACGTCTACACACAACGAGTACTAGACGTAGAATTGCATGAGTACTGGTGGTCTGGCACAAGTGTCAGCGGGCCATAAGAAAGACCGAACTTAGCTGACTAGCTTCACTTGATGACCCCGTACGCGTGAGTGTCGACTAGTTATTTGCGGGATCAAACAAGTACAAGGCGGGTTCTTGTCCTACCGCGAAGCTATACTACAAAATATTTATCACATGGAATCTTCTCTATAAGACATTCCAATCAAGTTTTATAATCTTTAGAAATGTTTGATTATGTTTCATTTAAGCTACTCTACAGTAATTTAAGACAAACGCAAACATTGCACTAAAACGCAAACATTGCACTAAAAGCAACCATTACTTTCCTTGAAAAAGGTCGTTTGTTATAATTAGTGACTTGGTCCCGGAGAAGGATCTAGCGTATATGGTAGCGCCAGCTGGAAGTTAACAAGCGTCAGATGATAAATCTCTGTCAAAGAACCGCCGGGAGCCTAGGCGACTTCGATCTTTGGGGCTGTCGTCTGCTAGCCGAGTTCATTTTCTGTCATCAGCAAGTTCAGTAATTATTATAAGCGTGGAGTCGTTTTCGTTGGAAACTAGTACAATAAAAAAATTGCAAAACAAAAGCTAATTCAAGTTAATTCGCATCCCAGGTTGTATATATTTATTTTTTTGAATCCATTTAACAGACAAAAATCCAATTACAAAAAAAAACTTAGACATTTAAATATCGTTCAAAGTAAGACACATTTATACAACAAAATCATGCAGAAAAAAGTTACTGAGTGATAAGGAAATATTAGTCGCTATTTACAAAAGTAACGTCTTTAGTTAATTTTTAAAAACAAAGTAGGACGCAGAAAGAGAACCAAGCTCGACGTTGTTATGCTTTCTGATGATTCGCGGCATGTTATTAGACCAACTAGGACGTGCATACAGTTTGTAGAGCAAGTCTTCGCTAAGAGTGGAAGCAATTTATTGGTTGTACAACTTGTAAAGGAAACATTGATCTAAGAAGGTTCTACAGGACGACAGAGAAGGTAGACGAAGTATGGATAGACGACGCTCATAAAACTCATAGGCGAAGTTGAATTTGAAGAACAAAAAAAGGTTAAACTCATGCTGAACAGCTTCAAGTGAGCTCACAATATATAAATGTCTAGGAGACCACACTATTGTGCAGTACTCAAGAAGTGGGTGGACAAGACATGTGAACAACCAAATAGCGGTAGCAATATTTGCAAACTTGTGCATATGCCGCATAATAAAACCCGAAACTTTTGATGCCTTGGTAATTATGCTAACAATATGGGAATCGAGTTTAAGCTTGGGGTCAAATATTACACCAAGATCTTTGCATGAATCTGCAGAGGAGAGAAAAACATCACAAAGGGTGTAATTTTAAGTTAAAGAAACTAATCTTAAGGTAAAAATCATTTTAAAACACTTGGAAACATTGATCCGAAGTGAGTTTGCATTACACCAGTTAAAGAGTTGCTGACAATCTTCAAGGGATATAATTATCTGGAAAACCTTAAAATCATCAGCATACAGGAAATAAAAAGTACGAAAAAAAGAGGTCCAAGAATTGACCCTTGAGGGACCCCCGTTGTAGGATTGAATGGAAAGGAGAATGTGCAATAGAGATTAACACGACATGAACGAGAGGATATATCGGATGAAATCCAAGAATTTAGGGAACCGGATATGCCGAGCAAAGCTAACTATTGACATAGAGGAACATGGTTCACGGTGTCGAAAGTTTTGTTTCTTGGCTTCAGGAGCTGCTTTTGTATTTTTCTCGACGACGGTGTGTTCGACGGTAAATTTCTTCAACATTCAACATGAAAATAAGCTAAGGTTTTAAATTAGGCTAAATTGTTGAGCGACAGTTTTACTATTTAATTGTCGTCTCCTCTTGGAGAGAAATTTAAACTGGCCGGATCTGATTCAAGCACACGAGCGAAATGGAAACACAAGGAAAGAAAAAAAGAAAAGGGCGTGTAACATCAACCTCGGATGGAATTTCCGCCCAAATTCAAGGAATCCTATGAGAAAAAACATTCAATTTCTCGATGTTTATATTCAATAACACCATATCTGCAAATATACTTGTCTAAAAGCAACAAATGCACTCAGGCATGGGAAAATTGATTGCAGCCTGCATACACACAGAAAGTCGATTTTGATTCTCTCTATTATAACATTGAACAAAGTTTCAATCAGCATGGAAAGCCGAGTATTATTGACCTGGACATGTTCGTTAATACATTGAGTAATAATGTAATTTAAACATCGATGAGGTCTCCGATCTATTATGCAAACTATGCTTGACAGAAGCACTTTACCATCGACGGAGCATACTGCAGTTCGATCCTTCCTTGAAAATAATGACATTGAAGAGTTGTTAAATTTATTGCATGATCGATTAAATTATGATGTATTTTTGGGCTACCATGTTGCAAATCTTTTGTTAGATGAATTTATCAAACCTAGTAGTTTCCATTGACAGCAAAAGTCTTGCAAGAATAGTATTTGTCACTGCACTTGATCGTGTTTTGTAAAACCGGAAAAAAATTATTATCGATGTAAAATTTATCTTATAAGTTCCGGCAGAATCCAGTCATTATTTTCTATTTAAAGGAAAAAACAAAATCTAGTCATTTGTAAGATATTTTATTGTTCTTTTGTTTTTAACTGATAAAGAGCTCAAGTGGCTTCATACTCATATTAAAAAAATGCTGAGTGATATTGTTAGTCGAAATGATTTTTAATCCTCCTTCAGAGATTATAGGTCTGTCATAATTGCTTGTACCCATTCTGTCTTTACGTGCTCTACAACTTCTAAGCCATGTCTAGATTTTGAACAATCACATAATAACGTCACCCTGCGAAGTATCACAAGTATATCGAAAAAGAAACGATGTGGAATCAGTAATATAATTTATTGTTATTAAACATAGATGTATGCCTGGCAAAAATTACATCATTAATTACGAAATATTAGAAAATTAACATCCAAATACAATTTAAAATCTTCAAGCAAGAGAAAAGGGTGTTTTGCGAGAAATATATGTATATGAAAAGAAGAATATAATATATATATATATATATATATATATATATATATATAAAAATATTTATATATATATAAAAATATTTATATATATATATATATATATATATATATATATATATATATATATATATATATATATATATATATATATATACATATATATCTATTGTCACCGGGAAAGTGAAAACGCACCGTTTTTTAAATTATGTTATTATTTTTCACTTGTCAATCAATGTATATTCTAACTTTCTGTATAACGAAAATCACTTCACTATCAATCAATATCGCCTTTAATTCGCGCTCCCCTCTTATCGCAGTTTTTTTACTACTACCCCATTCATTCAGCTCGGCTTTATATGTATTAAGGTCTCTAGTCATTCAATACATTTCTCGTACATTGGCGAATGTTCTGACGAGAACTACCTAGAATGTCTTAGCAATTCTGAATGTCCGCAGTGATGTCACTTTCAGATGTTGATAATGGATCTACTTGGTCCATTCTTGTGCTTTCGAGTACATTCGTTGATCATGATGTTATTAACAGTTGCGACAACAATTGCGACTTTAGCTCACAGAATGTTTTCAACATGTAACTCTATATATATGTATATATATATATATATATATATATATATATATATATATATATATAAATATAAATATATATATATAGATATATATATATATATATATATATATATATATATATATATATATATATATATATATCTATATACTACTGTGACCAAAAAAAAGGTGACATTTGAATTTAAACTGCGCGCGTTGAAGGATTTGGGGAATTATTTTTTTTTAGGTTGGTAGTGCTGTCAGTGAAATCTATGTCGAATTTACATGTCAAAATATTCATTAGTGTTTGAGATACGTGTCGTTTCAAGGATGGCCTTCAGTTCGATCTTCGCTGCCGCTTGAATCTCCTCTATCGTAGCAAAACGGTATCCCCGGAGCGGTTTTTTGAGCTTGCTGAACAGCCGAAAGTCGCCAGATCAGGTGAATACGGTGGTTGCGAAAAGATATGGGTTGAGTTTTTGGCGAAATGATCACGAATTACGAGTGCAGTATGGGATGGTGCAATATATTGGTGTAAAAACCAAGAATTGTCTTTTCACAATTCCGGCCTTTTTAGGCGGATAGCGTTACGCATGCACGCGGTTGATAGTTGCCCAGGACGCCCTTCGTCTTCGACACGTTCACGGCCGGCTTAAAACTCACTATACCACTTGTAAACATTTTTTTTAGACAAAACCTCATCGCCAAAGGCTTTCTACACCATCCTCAACGTATCCGCTTCAGAAAATTGATGATTTAAAACGGTGTGTATATATATATACATATATATATATATATATATATATATATATATATACACATATATATATATATATATATATATATATATATATATATATATATATATATCTATATATATATATATATGAAGAGTGGTCTAACCATAATGCACGATGTTAATTGTGAGTCACCCCTTCACGTCAAGTGTTTCAGTGTTTGACAAATTCAACCATGGAGAGGTACACAATTGAGCAGCGCGTTAAGGTCGTTGAAGCCTTTTACGAACATGGTCGTTCAAATCAAAATGTATTTCGTGCACTTCATGATATTTTTAGTTAGCATCAGCGACCAAAGGTGTCCTTGATCGGGAGAACAATGCCCGAATTTCAGCAAACCGGGCTTGTAGAAAATGGAAAATCACCTATGCATGCTCGCTCAGTTTGTTTTGCGGAAAACATTGCTGTTATTCGCAATAGTGTGGTAGAAGAGCCGTCAACCTCCACTCGTCGTCGTGCCCAACAAGTGAACACCTCACGAACATCACTGATGCGAATTTTGAATAACGATTTGAATTTACACGCTTAGAAGGTTCAATTGACTCAAAAGCTGAAGCCTGCGGACCATTTCAAGCGTGGGCAATACGCTGAATGGTTGTTTGAGCAGACAGAAGGGAATGGTTACTTGACAAAGAAAATCATCTTCAGCGACATGGAACACTTTCACCTCTGTGGACTCGTTAACAAGCAGAATTACCAAATTTGGGCACATGGAAATTCACGAGTGATTGTTGAGAACCCGATGCATCCACAAAGAGGGACTATTTGGTGCATTTTATGGGCTGGTGGTGTCATCCGGCCGTACTTCTTAGAAAATAAGAACGCCCAAGCAGTTACTACATGGACGGCATGTGGTATCAACAGGATGGTGCCACTTGCGCAAGAAATTCAATAGCTGTGTTATGTTAATTGACCAACACGATCATGTGATTTGGCACCGTTGGATTTCTTTCTCTGGGGATATTTAAATTGAAAAGTGTACGTCAATAAGTCTGTATATATACATATGGTCGTATGTCTGGCACAAAAACTAAATTGGCAATTCAACATCAACTTGTATTTCCAAATGTGGGCATTTAGTGCTTTACTTAGGATCACTTCAAACACTTTGCTAATGTTAGGCAGCAAGCTGATTGGGCAATAGGTTTTAGGGCATGAAGGTTCTTTTCATTTTTTCAAGATCGGAAATACCCAAGCCCTTTTCACTCGTTTGTGGAAATATGAATTGCTCTAATTCCTAATCGGAAGCTAGATAACTATATTTGAAATACCATCAATACTATATGATTTCTTATTGTTTATCCTACTAATTATGAAAAACAAGTCTTCATAGCTGACAAAATAATCAAGGAGATTCAAGCTCGGTATGAGGATAGAGGTTATTATGTTTCATTGAAATCAAGAAGAGATTCACCATTCCGGCTTGATTTGAAGTCGGAAAATTTTGCTTTCAATGACCTCTGAAAGCATTTGATTCCCTCTCTCAGGGCTTAGTAGATGAACCAATTGAAAATAAATTCCAATCAGAGCACGTTTCTGCAACCCATCACATATAACGCTGTTTCCATTTCTACCCGGAGTCGTACAATGAATTTCGACACCAGCCTTATCAAGAAGACTTATTTTATCACTAGCAACAACGATATTCGATACCTTCATTAAAGGTTTCTCACGGAATAACCTATTCACTTGCGTGAAAACGCGATCTGGGTCTTTTGGGTTAATATCCCACAATTCTTCCGCCCATTGATTGCTGACCTCACTCTTGAAGTATGAACAACAATGCAAACGAAGGATCATTGTGCTCCAAAAATAGCTAATAAATATTGTTGATACGTGTAAAAAGAAGACTTTTCAATATTTTAAAGCCTGCGATAGTTGGTGTTCCATATCCTTCCATATTGTTTCGATCTTTAATCTTGGGAACTACTTTTTTAATCGAGCCATTGAACAATCGTTGCCATCATCAGGAGGAGGACATTGCTTCTGGTAATTTCGATTAAACTTCTTTTGAATCTTTCTCCAGTCTTTATGGTTTTTTTTTTGAAATTCAACCAATGATTTTCATGTTGAACTGGAATGAGGAAAACATCATCCGTTTGATTATTGATTTTCATTACGATTGCGTTATGGTGGCTATCGTAAGAAAGTAGCGGTAGCTTCCGTTGGGAGCTTTTAAAGCTGAATTCCTGCGTCAGAAATGCAGAGTTCCAAATGTTAATTTTTCGTAGAGTATGTTGGGAACTCTGACCCATATAGATTGCATCTGTATTCAATTTGGTTCTCTGTTACCCACAATTTCAAGAGCAGACCTCTAGGATTATTGTTGGCGACCAGTCATGATCTATGCTTGACATTCAGGTCACCGAAAAATATATAATAACTATACAGCCTATTCCATTCGAGTATTTTAAACAAGGAATTGAGCTCTTCCTTGAACTTGAGAACGTTTCGACCAGCTGCATAGTTAGAGGCAACGAAAGATTATTCCCACCTGGCAGTGAGACTTTTATAATGGACACTTCAAGAAGTTCAACGTTTTTGAATTCGATTTTTTCAATATTTTGTAAACAATAAAGTCTTCTAACCAATGTAACGGTGCCACCTCCCCCCTCAATGTTTCAAAATCCTTGAATGCCACCGAGTGCCATGAATTGAGGTAGATTTCAGTGAGAAGGATGATGTCAGGCTTTTGCTTGACAATAAATTCAAGGAAACATTTATGTCGATGTAGAGTAACAATGGAGTTGACGTTGGTCGAGATGAAACGAAGCTTATCCATGGAAATATGACTGGATGACAAACTATTTTGGAGCCTGTTGGCCTAAGCGTTGTAAAATGACATTGATTTTTTTATGTAGCTTATTTATTCTTTCCGAGAGACAACCAGCTCATTATTGCCAACTACATTATTTAGTTTATTTACATTTTGACTATCAAATGATAGTCCGGGCTTGACGGAGCTAGATGATGTTACACTGCGGCGTAGTTGCGTTCGCTTTAAGGAAAATTTAACTTTTGCATCTTGATACTCAGGACATCCTCGATATGGTGCCGGATGACCAAATATATTGTATCTAGCACAATATAATTTTTTTTTAATCCAATTTGCATTCACCGGGGGCATAAATATATTTTCATTTAACCCGCAGATAGTGCGTGGCAAAATTGGTGGCCAAATGACCAAGCCTCTGGCACATGCGACACTGGTTGACCTCAGTTTTTTGAAGAAACTCACACCTCAAAACTCTATGGTTCAAGTACTTTTCCTGTAAGGAAATTCTTAGACTGCCTTTGTTTGAAATTTGTACCAAATAAAATGACAACATTTTGCCTCCAATAGTTGATTTTCTGGTACTAAAATTTTTTACACCAATGTATTTGACAGCTCGTGCTGCTACCTGTAACATTTCAAGGAGATCAACCGTACTTTTCCCGCAGTCTAGGCCCTTTAACAAGGAATTCTGATTTTTCGTCACCTTTGACATGTTTGTGAAGTGGGGAGTTTCACTCTATTTAAAACATCTTTAGCTAGCTTAAAATCAGCCAGTTTTTTTGTTTTCGTTGTGAGTTTGTTCGCTCTCACTCTTTTTACTATATTCGCTCTACGCTGCACAAAGCTATTAATCGATGGAACATTTTCAATGGTCTTATTTTGAAGCGGAAGAGCCAGGAGACATACCGGTCGGCTTCTTCTCCTTCTCCTTATTTTTTAATTATAAATATTCGTCAAAATAATCATTAGAATCATTAATATGAGCAATGTATATTTCCTTGGCAATCCATTTCGGTATCCGTATCGTTAACAATCGCAGCAAGTACCGCATAGTAATTTGCTCCTCCTGCGCTTAGTATGATATCAGTATCGTGAAGTGTTGTCTTTTTCACAACTTGTATCGTTGATTTTTTTTGCTTGTTGAGCCTTTTGCCTGGCTACTTTATTTTCGTTTGTCTCATATGTTATAGATTTTTATTTTCTGGGCGTACTTTGCGGCTCAATCGCTTTTATTTTATTGATGATCGATAACTTACAAATTACTTCCTCCAAATTTTGAATTTGGAGTCTCGTTTTTTCATTTTCTCTGGTAACGCTTTCCAGTTCTTGCTTTTAAAAAGAACTTTCTGCTTTTTTTAACTTTTTGAACCAGATATTCGGTAAATTGTTCGAATAATTCGACGATATAATAAGTTATGTATGATGTCAGTAGAGTTTTATACCCAACTCTCCGAAATGTAGTCACCAGAAGTTTTTTTCAGTTCGCAAGGAGTGCTAGACATCGATTTAAAACAAGTTGGGTACACAGGCATACGATGATGTCAGTAGGGTTTTGCACCCAACTCTTCGGAATGTAGTCATCAGCAACGAATGAAGCCGAAAAATATGTCAAAGGCATGTGCACAATTAAAAGAAAATCCATTGTGTCTCTTCTTACAACAGTCGTCATTTTATTGCCAACTAACAAAAATCACTCAAATCATGAACTCCCAAAATATTTACGTTGTTGATCTTATTTGAAAATTTCAATCAGATAAAATCAAAACTACAGTGTCTGATTCGACGAAAAGTCCATAAAATGCCAAAATTGTGTGTTATTGTTGTTGTACTTGGAGAAATTTAAAATGGTTATAACTTCCGTGAACATGATTAGATTTTCATCAAACTTGCGGAGTGTTAGGTCCTTTTATAAGATTCCTGAAATACGAGTATTGGATTTTATTGAGTTTGAGGGTATCCGTACGATTTTTTGGGAAAAATGTGTAATTCGATCATTATACTATTAGAGCCTACCTCAATAATTTTTTCCAGATTTTTCAGATCACAGGTGTTCAATCGCGAGGTGGGGACACACATTTTTCATGTATTTCCCCTCCATGGTTGCCCCCTGAAGGTAATAATGTCAGTTTAAGACCTGTTTTGAAAAATTTTCATCCAGACCTTTCATTTAATATGCATGTCGGCTACGTTTGATGAAATTTTTTTTCAAGTGCCACTCCCCTATATGGGAAGACCCCCTGAAATACCTTGTAAAATTTTTTTTTTAGTTGAAGTTTAAAAAGGTGTCATTACATCTATGTACAAAATTTGATGTTTCTAGCCTAAGTACTATGCTAGAAAAAGTGCTGTGATACACGGACGGACGGGGAGACGAACAGACAGGACGCGATTTGAGTAAGGTTTTGTAAAATGATTTAACAAAAACCTAGGTAAAGGACTCCCCTGCATGACGATGCTTAGAATGGGAAATTCAAGAACAAGACCTTGCAGATCTATTTGAAATAAGTATGGTTGGTGTCCATGAACCCCTCCTGAACTCGAGAACAGACAGCTGCTACATTTTTAATAGTCACTGATTCTTCCCGTGAATAAATTAAAAATATATCCACCCAAATTAAAAATCACCACGTTTGTAAAATAAATTGTCTTAAATTGATTGATTTGCTTTGGAGCTCCCAATAAGCTATAACTACTTTGATCAACGGCATTAATTTATATCGTTAAAGATATAATCAAGCTTTCTGAAATAATTCAAAACTCATTAATAACAACCATTTGTTGAGGCGCGTCGGCAAAATAATCAAACAGAGTCAAGATTTTTTTTGTTTTGGCTCTCTAGCGCCAACCGCTGAAGCCTTCTACTATTTGCGTCGGGGCTCCCTTGGATCGGCCTTAAAGCTAACACTAACAATCGTTAAAAACTATTCAGGACAGCCAAAAATTCCTTACTTATCCGGTCAAAGCAAATAATCTTTTAACATTTAACGAATGTCATCATCATCATCATCTATGGCGTGACATCCCAAGCCGGACCTTGGCCTACAGTATCAATCTCCTGCAGTCATCACGGTTACGCAAATTTGTTCGTCAAATTTGCTCTCAACATTGATCTGCTGTCAGCTTCTAATTTGTCTTCACATCCAGTCCTCAGTGTACCTTGTGTTTAATCCTTATATGTTATTTTCTTCAGCCAGTTTCATTCCATTCTTCCTACATGACCTGCCTATTGGAGTTTACATAATTTTATGCAAAGAAAACAGGTAGATCGTCCAATAAACCCCAAAACTCTCGTTGTAACGTAGTTTGCACTTTGCTTCTTGTTTCACTGGGCCGTAGAGTTTCCAGAGCATTTTGCGTTCAAAGATGCTTCTTCTATTTTGCAGCACTACAGCTCCCCTCGGGCTCCTGCGACAAGCGCCTCGAACTGTCACGGTCCATTGAACACGTCCTCCAATTTTGAAAGCAGTGGTGAACTGTTTTTGTCAACCGAGTCAAATCAATATTCCCTCAGTTTGTCCACTGGTCTCCGGCCTTTAGTTCTCCCAACGAATACCTTTTTGGGTATCTTTTTGCATCCATACGTTTTACATAGACAACCCATTACAACTTCCGCAGTCTTACAACAGTCGAAGCCTCCGGCTTGTCAAAAATTTCGTGCAGCTTGTGGTTATATCGAATTTCCTAATCGTCAAACATATTCACTACTTTTACCGATTTGCCTTCACGTTCCATGTTTTACTTCCATATAACTGCACAGGTTCACTTAGTGTCTTACAAGTATAAATTCTGAGCTTATTTCGTCTGTAAGCAACTGGAGTCTTTAAAATGGGAAGTATTGAAAAACTAGGCTTACCTCCAGCCTTTATGTTGCATCCAATCTCGCCTCGTTCTCATCTTTTCAGGTTGGCTCCAAGGTATATAAAGTTAACCACACTTCCGAAGATGTGGTCGCCTACAATTTGCTTCAGTTTCTAGGCTCAAAAATAATCACTAATGCTATGCACCTTGATGACAAGACAAATTAAGAGACAGCCGGGATCTAGAAAACTCTGCCACCTCTTTCACAAGAACTGACACCTGTCGACTGTTAGCTTTAGAAAACACTGACTATGCTAAAAGAAAAACTTTCTTTCAATAACAGCGGATGATTTACAGATCAACTACTGAATCTCATGAAAACCACAATCAAACAGAACTATTTTAAGTTCAATTGCCTTGGACAGTTTGTGCATGGGACACACAATGTCTTTAATAATGTCAGAAATCTTCTTACGATCTTTGGACGAAGTCTTTATACCCAAAATTGTCAAAAGATTCAATATAATATTTTAAAGATGACATGTTGATAACTGTTCCATCATTATTGACTCACAAGGAAATAAACAAGATGAATTACTTACCTATATGAATGAAATACACACAAATATGAATTTCAGTATAGAAAAGAAATAAACAGACAACTTAATTAACTATATGGACCCCATACTATTAGATTACAAAATATACAAAAAACCAACCGCAGTTTATCATATCATACAAGTAATATCTAACTACCCCGCAGTACATGAATCAGCAGCGCACAGATCAACGGTGCATAGACTCCACTCCATCCCCATGACTCCTGCAAACTACTCCTCGGAACTAAACAACATTTACTGAATAGCTAGTAATAACGGATAAAACACAAAGACATTGAAAAAGTGATTACACAGTACACACAAAAACTGGAACGCCAATCGACTGAAACTCATAAGAACAACCAACAGTGGATTCCGTTAACAAACGTAGGCAAAGAGACATACAAACTATCAAACTTCGTTAGAAAATGCAAACAGCATTCAAACCTAACAACAATGTCGGAAACAATCTGAAACCAAAACTAAATGACACATCAATGTACGAGAACAGTGGCAAATACAAACTGACATGCAAAAGCTATGCTATCGTATATATAGGAAGGACAACATGGAAGCTGATAACAAGATACAAAGAGCACTTAGGATCTTTGTTACACAACAAGGCAGACTCCAAATATGCGACGCACCTAAAACACCACGCACACGAGCTTGTCGCTATGAAAAACTCTATGACGTTGCTACACAAACAAAGCAAAGGACTAAGACTTGACATCCAAGGAAGGCTTGAAAAATATAAAATTAGAAAAATGAACGATAGCATTATCAATGAGCAATATATTTTAAATTCCGACGCAATTTTCTCAGTACTAGATCACACTCTCCGACGAAAATGGGAACGAAATGAAACAGAAAGAGAGAACATCTAACGATCCAATAAAGAAAAACCTAATATTCCGCTACCTGACATAATTTTGTACTTATCTAATTTAGTACGTATCTGCTTAGCCCATCTTACACCTACATATATTAATTATTTCCTTCCACACATCGTTTAGACACTAAACATGACTCAAGCAAGTCAAAACGCGCCTTCTCACACAACAAAACAAAGCCCGATGGCTTTTCAAGAGAAAAAAAAATCAAAAATATTCCTTTGGCATCTGAGATTGATCGTGTTATCATATTGACGACATCAGCATATACTACCGATTGTGTCGACTTGAAAATAAATGTACCCGAGGTTTCAGCTGACGTCTTCCTGGTGACGTTTCCTAGCGCAATATGAAAAAGCATTGGAGCAAGTCCAGCCCCTTATTTTAAGCCTGATTCCATCCAAGAGCAGTCCGTTAGTTCACCGTTTACCTTGATGTGGGAGTCTGTGTTTGGCATCGTGATCTGGACTAAACGGACTAGCTTTGTACGGACGCCCAAGTCAAGTATTATTTTGCACAGGGTATTTCACTTGACACTATCGTATGCTTGCTTGAAGTTTACAAAAAAACTTCGAAAATCAACCTGATGCTCTTCTTTATATCCTGGCCATATTATAATTTTTCGCCAGTCCTCTAGAAATTGCTCCTCTGACCATATTCTGCATATTAGTCGATTTAGAAGGTTGCTTAGATGGTGATCCCTCGCTCTGAAGTAGTTCGGCTTGTATTTGATCTATTCTAGGAGCCTTTTTTTTCCAACGACCTGTATGTTACTGTTGGTTGTACATTGTCTGTAGTTGTGGGTAGGACTTGGGCCCTTTACTGTGCTTCTGGAATGTTCACAGCTTCATTATTATTTGGGATACTGTGAAAATATTTTTAACAATGCCCTAAACATTATAAAATCGCGACTTGTCTGTCTGTCCGTCCATTTGTTCGTGCGTCACAACAAGTTTTCTCGCAAACCACATTAGCTACAATGAGGAAATTTTCTACGTAAGTCAAATGTGGTGCCTTTTGAAATTTGGAGTGCAAGAAAATATTTTAAGGTGTTCAAGGGGAGTCTCCCATACAGGGGAGTGACTCAAATTTTTTTTATTTCGGTAGCCCTCTAGCAGCCAAGTTCCTCAACAGATTCCCATGAAACTTGAAAATATACAATAAGTTATTAAGGCAAGTTAATTTAACTTGCAAAAAAATTATGCAAATCGGTTGACAAATACAAAAGTCGAAAATTTATAGCTTAATATTTTCAGCAGCTGTTTTCTATAAAAATTCAAAATGATGGCCTCTAATGGATCAGAAAAGAATTATATATATATATATATATATATATATATATATATATATATATATATATATATATATATATATATATATATATATATATATATATATATATATTAATAATGACGCAAGTGCTGATTACACTTTTATGGAAATCTTTTGAAACTAACTATTTGAGCTATTTAAGCCGACAAGTTACCACCTTTGTGTAGTAACCACTGTGAAGTGTGTAAACAGTAACTGTGAGAAGGACGAAACCTGTATTTTTCTGTTTATAACAATTAATTATCCGCCGATTATCAATATGTGATCCAAACGTGTGGAACTCAATTGTATCTGCGCCTCCAAAAAAAATTCTCTAAATACGAACGTCGGTAGATTCTTTTCATGTTAATAAATACCCGTATGGTGCTATAAAAATTGCAGTAAGAAGTCTAGTAGCAGGCAAGCCAAACTCTCTTTTGAAACCTTACGCTACATACGAGAAATTTACCTTTCCGGCTGGTGCTGCCAACGGGGATTTTTTTAAGTCTCGGCAGGGTTGCCTATGATTGCTTCTTGTGCACTTTTGTAATGACTTTTTCGGGGACTGGAGCCATGTCTTGTTTGTTTAATAGAAGCATACGTTGATCTGACAGCATGAGGGGTCATGTTTTTGTTTACCTGATGGATTTTAGTGTTGACGGACACTAGTTTCTTCCTTCGGCACACTATTTTATCTCGTCGTCGAAGGGTTTTATATTTTTCTTCTTTGGCGTGAGTTGGTCGCTGGATGCACTCTTTGTGCACTTGCTGCTTCCTTTCATTCTTCGTCATACCAGTCGTTCCTACTGGTCTTTGTCTGGTTCCCCAAGACCTCTTCGGCTCCTTCCGTGAAAGCATGTCTTACAGTCTTTAGGGTTTCAATGTCATCAATACTTTCTGCTGCCTTCGGGGATATGTTGATGTGGTTGTGAATCTCGCTAAAATTTTTCTTGCAGTGTTTTCAGAAATTGTAGCTCTAAAGTAGTAAGTCATAATCGACCAATGCCCTAAAAGTTTATACACGTAACCCATACCATCAATTAAGTTCAGCCGGATCTACATATACAGAAGAGTGATTGAAAATTGGACAAATTAGGTTTATGCCACCGTGAGAAGTCACAGTATATATTTGAATGATATTATATTTCATACACAATGACTTACGTGATTTATTCAAATAAAAAACAGGAGTTTGTTTAATACATCATATACAGCTTACCTTTAACGACTTCAATATCTACCCGGTCTTATGTAAAAATCCTTTAGATTTCACCTGTATTCAATTTGGTTCGTTATTACCCATAGTCTCTTAAATACCCCTTTTGAATTATTGTTGATGGTCAGCCATGATGAATGACGAGAATTCAGAACACCGGCAAGAATGTAATAACTATACAGCCTGCTCAATTCGAGTATTTCAAACAGGGAATCGAGGTCTTCTTTAAATTTGAGAACATTTCTTCGAGACAACGAAGATGTTATCTCCACCTAGCAATGGAATTTTAACAACGGACCTCAAGAAATTCAGAGTTTTTTTAATTCATTGGAGCCACCTCACCCACTTTAGTTCACCCTATCGCATGATGCATGCCTTTTGATGATGTCAGGCCTTCGCTTGACAATGAATTTCACGAGGTAGTCACATCGAGGTAGAGTAGAAATAGAGTTGACATTGATCAAAATGAAATGCATATTAATTCCATTAGCTCGATCTCAACTGCATTCGAAGTAATTAAATCTATTTGATACCACTACCGACATTCATTGAGCATAAAATTCATTTGACTGCCAACTTGCCAGATGTACATCATAAATTCTTTTGGTTTGTTTTACAGCTGCATTGGTAAATTACGTCAAGAGCTAATTAATTATAAATTACTCGTAAAGTTATAGAAGTTTTCTCTGAGTTCTATAAAATTTTGTCATTCTCAGCTATTCGTTCAGTCGGCATAAACTTCTTAATAGGATTTGTATATTTTTGATTGCAAGTTCCGTTCCGGCTCGTGAATTATGGCGCCAGAGGAAACGTAAATGATAAAAGACAACAATAACAAAAACAAAACTTTTATAAATCAAGTGGACTTGAGAAACATCATTATTTATTTTCTTGATGAATTTTTCAAGTTAATTTAGTTTCTATTAACCTTTTCTTCTGAGTAAAACAAAAAGTTGAATCCTAAGTAATCATCAAAAGTATGAAAAAGTTTTGTTTCGTATCATTTCAACACAGGATGCGCAACTGTTAATGCTCTGAAGAATGAAAATTTAGAAGTTCTTGCAAAGCTAATGGCGAAAATAATAATTAAAAGAGGGAGTTTTCGATGTCCGCATTTAACACAATTACTTTCAAAAACTTACAAAGAAAACTTTTATGCATAATTTACCTGCTAATCCATTTAAAGCAAAAAGCTAGCAAGTTAGAAATGAGTTTCAACGAATAAGATAATATGAACCGTTTTGTTGGAGGTATGCATTTCTACTATGCTTTATTAGATATCCTTCAGTCTGCTTTCCAGCTTACGCCTTTGCTTTAATTAAATTGTTCAAGATGGACATAGCGTGAAAACTTTGTCTTCAGTATTGTTAAGATCGAGACAATAAGTTGGAAAATTCTAAGTTATTTGGTACAATTACAGAAGAAAAGATCTTGGATAAATTAGCGTTGCACTTTTCTAATAGATGGGCTTAATTCGGTCCATCAATTTAATTTCTAATCATTCTAGGCTTTTTGGTTCTGAGTTTATTTAAGATATAAATTATAGAATTTTCTTGAGGAAAAGTTCAGATATGATACGCAGTAAAATGAAACTCTTGTTTGCAGTGACTACGGATTGACGTCCACGCTAAATTGTGAGAAGTTTAACATTTTCCAAGTAGGTATAGATAAATTGTAATGATTTATTGAGATTTTATAAGGCCTTTGAGCTTCTGTTATTAAAAATGTATTTGAAAAATTCTTTTTGGATTGATAAGCTTTAATTCAGTTAGTTTTTTTAGACACTGCGTTTTTCATATACAATTAAGTATGTAAGGAGAAAAATTTCCGGTGAATATCGATAAAATATCATTTTCAAGTATTTCATATGGTTTTTTGCCCCAATTTATTAGTTACAGTGAGCACTTGTGAATGTTCCAAAGCCTTAAAAGTTTTAAATTTTATTCAAAACAAGTCGTTCATGATCTTGAATTTAATCCTCCTTTTTTCTCAAAATACTTATCTTTAATGCCATCACTGTCAATTCACATACTTTGATTAAAACGTTTTTGATGTTTTAATGCTCTTTCCAATTTTAAAACACTTTTTTAGCGTTATTATAACTAATACACTTAGAACGTCTTAATTGACCTAGACATCTTAATCAAAACGACATGGCGTTTTGATTAGAACGTAAAGATTTCTTAAAAAACTTATTTTGATATTTGATTAGAAAATATAAAAACAATGTCTGCATTATATCGTGGAATGATTTTTAAAACTTACCTTTATGAATTTACGACCAATTCATCATTAAAATATGGTGGTAAAGTCTTGGTTAATGCTAAAAATGCTATACAAACCTCTCTTTGTGGTGATTTCTGCTTTCACCGTGCTGTGGATTGTGTTATTTCAAATATCTCCCTTCCCCAAAATACCTCTTTATTAATATATTGTATGTATATATATATTCCTAGTAATTCTCTTTTAATGGTTTAACACTCTCCTTCATAACTTGATAAAGCATTTTACACCAATCTACCTTTCTCAAACAGGTAGGCTCACTAAGCACGGACTTTTTGCATTTAAAGCTAAAAACAAAGTGCATCGCCATCATAAGCTTTATTGTACAAATAAAACTAGAACTCATTTTTGTGTCTTGCGGGGTGCGGCGAAGAAATAAATTAAAGCAGCGATAAAAAACTATTTCCGATGCATGGAGAATTCGCTAAGAGAGACCAACGCGGAACCTTCCTGGTTTACATTAGTCCTTCAAGGCTTCGTTTTCCGTTTCTTCCACTATCCACAGGAAAAATATTATGAGGCCCTCTCCTAAAAGAATCTTTAACCTTTCCTCTGAATATTGTTCTTCCACTTTTCACCTGTTCTTTGAACCTGCATCTCCTACCCTGTTAATAAACAATAATATTGACGTTTTCTTCTTTAAAACAGATCTTGTTGAAGTCAAAACCCTAATTAAGTCTTTCCCCCTGTTAACATGGTTTGTCAAATATCTTTATAAAATCTTTAGCGCATTCCCTATGGCCCCTGGCTTTTTTATTTTACCTCAGTTTAAGTAAGGGCATTTTTCCTGCTTACTGGAAAATATTCAAACTTATCCCTATTTGCAAGAGTAGTGACCCTTATTCTGTACCCAATTATAGTCCTATATCGTTACTTTCCTGTTTACATAAATTATTTGAGCCCCTGGTACGCAACTGGCTTTCAGTGCTTCTTAGCTCTATTTTGATAAAAGAACAATACGGATTTCTTAAAGGACGTTCTACTTCTATAAACATGATCGAGCTCACTGATTTCATCACAAAAGCATGGGATAATCGCTTGTAAGTTTATGTAATCTTTACCAATTTTCCAAGGGCGTGAGCTTTTTTGCTACAAATTGAATTCCTGGGGCATTGTTGGTCCTCTATAATTATGAATACAGTCATACCTGTCTTCTTTTATTTGTTGTGTTAGTTATTGTGGTATGCCTCCCACTCCATTTTATCCTTCCTCTGGTGTTCCTGAAGGCTTCATTCTTGGCCCACTTTTATTTTTCTTGTTTATAAATGATCCTCCCTCGGTAATCAGCACCCCTTCCTGATTAAATGAAGATAATTTTAAAATATTTCACATAGTCAGATCTATACCGGACTGTCGGCATTTACAGGAAGGCTTAAATGGCGTATAAGATTAGTATGCATCTTATTATCTCTGACTTAACGTCACCAATTGCAGTAAAATGTTTTAAACCCTTAAGATCTTTTCATTAGCGTTTAACTATATGTTAAATGATGTTCCTCTCACTGCTATGAATTTTGTTAAGGATCTTGGTGTTACCTTTGATTCTTTGCTCAGTGCTGATGCTCATATTCTTAATTTTACCGCTTGGGCATCAATCATTATTAGAGAATATTTTCAGATATGCTCGCAAATTCAATAATATTTCTACTCTTGTCCACCTTTTCTCTTGCTTATCCGTCCAATCCTTGGATACTGTTCTATCATTTGATTTCCTCAGCGCTCATATCTCGTCAACTCTATAGTGAATATTCTACTTAAATTTACTCGTGTCTTGTTCTTCAAGTTTAAACTCCTATATCAACGCTATGAAACTCGTTTAGCCTTGCTTTGCCTCCCAACCATGTCATCCTGTTGTATTTATCCGGATCAGTACTTTTTGTATCGCCTTTGCAACCATCAAATATCTTCAACACTACCTTCTGAGTTAATCTTCTGTTGAGATACATGCCCTTCTTGGGTAAATAACTTCTTTGTAACTCTGTTTGCTCGTACAAATATATATTTTCATTCATTTCAATAATAAGGAAGTATAACAAACTAGAGCTTGGTCTTTTTTCT
The DNA here is from genome assembly GCA_963969285.1 of Odontomyia ornata. NCBI lineage: Eukaryota > Metazoa > Arthropoda > Insecta > Diptera > Stratiomyidae > Odontomyia > Odontomyia ornata. The sequence continues at coordinate 286,148,688 of OZ017739.1, read as the reverse complement.
GACTCATATTTATTTTTTTTTTCAAACTAAAATAGAGACCCCCTAGTTCTTACCAATATATTTGATTTATTTTGGTGCACCTTTGTGTATTCTTTTTTCTTACTTTTGGATTTATCTTTAATAGTATTGTTCATCGGTCTAAATTTATATCATGAATTATTCCTTTGCATTTAATTGTTTAACTTGAGTGGTTCCGTTTTACGTAAATTTCTCGAGAGAAATTTACTTAGCGTGGATAGCACGTTATGTACATATATATGTATATATATATATATATATATATATATATATATAGTATATATATATATATATATAGTATATATATATATATATATATATATATATATATATATATATATATATATATATATATATATATATATATATATATATATATACATATATATAACACCACGGTAGACGGTCCCAAGCCCATTTGAGAAGGGAGAAGGAAATCCCCTTGTTTCTCTAACCCACACAACGTTTTTCCTCCCCGCCTCGTCTCGCTTGCTCGGCTGGTGAATATGCGAAACTGGGGAAATGGAGCGAAAGAGTGTTTTTCGCTTAAGCTTTTAACTTCGAAAGAGTGCTTTCAGTTTAAGCTTTCGGTTTTCCCACGATCTCTCGAGGTGAAACAGCGAAACTGGGAACATTGAGCGAAAGAGTGTTTATGCCGGAACTTTCGGTTTTCATTTCCGCTTACTTCTCTTTGAGGCACCCCGTTCATCATGATGTGAATATCGTTACAGGTTGAATTTTCTCGTTTATTTTACTGCTCGCTTATTTAATTGCGTATGTGTTTCTTTGGCTAATTTTCATTGGCGAAGTGCGAATACATAGGTGTTGTTTGCTCGCTACTACTGCAGTTATGAAGCGGAAATCTATCCGAGCAAATTGTATGTGTTCGCTTGCAACAATGCCGCTGGAATATAGGTTGGGTGAAGAGCTGATTACCTGTCCCTGGAAAACCCTACAGCGTTTCAAAACCTGCAGACGGAGCTTGAAATGGATTGGATTCACGGCAACGACCTGGCAATCAGAAAAAGGACATCAAAATTGGACCCTGGAATGTAAGATCACTCAGTTGCCCCGGGGCTGTTAAGGACCTTTTACAACAGGCCAGTCAATATAAATTAAAAATACTGGCAATCCAGGAAACGAACGAAACTGATAATGATATTCGAAACCTGAGTTCGCACACAATATTCAAAAGTTGGAAGCCTACTGGAAAACAAAAATTCGGTGTGGCCTTTATTGTGGATAAGGAGTTCATATCACATGTTATTGATTTCAAGGCAATAAACAAACGGTTGTGTGCGATCCGTATAAAAGTAAAATTTTTCGAAATCTGGCTGATCAATCGTTACACCTCAACCGAAGAAAAGGACGAAGGAAACGTTCTACAATCACATGGAAAGACTAGTCAACTCATTGCCCACAAACGACACAAAAATTATTCTGGATGATTTCAACGCTAAGGTTTGCAATGAGATATCTCATCAAATGACTGGAGGATATAGTCTCCACGATGAAATAATTGTCAACGACCAGTGCCTGATAGACTTTGCTTGTAGCAGAAATCTAGGAATATGTTTGACTTGCTTCGCATATCGTCACATATGTAAAATTACCTGGGTATCACCCGATTGCAACACATAAAACCAGATCAATCATGTTCTGATCCAATAACGTTAGGCCTCGAGCGTACTTGATGTCCGTACATACCAAGGAGCCAATTCTAACTCAGATCATTACTTGATCAAATTGACTTATTGATGTCTTATATCAAAGGCATATTCGGCGAAGACCAGCCGGCTACAAAAATTTAACAACGAATGGCTCTAAACGGCGTCTGCGGCCAAAAGTTTCACGGACATCCTTGACAACCAGCTGACTCCAATCTTATCAGGCGCATCGTTAAAAACGAGCAATGACCTCTAGATGGGAGTGAAAGCGGGTATCAGGACCATGGCAGAAAAGACAATCGGAAATTAAGCCCGGAAAAAGAGAAATAATTGGTTCGATGATGAGTGCCAGAAAGGTAGGTTGGAAAACCAGGACGAAGAGAGAAAACTATGAAAATGTCAGAAAGTAGCGAATAAGAAGAGAAAATACCATGGTGACCAATTGAGAAGTATAGATGTAAGTCTAGCAAGCAACAACTCAAGACAAGCAGACAAATCAGCGAAAAGCCTGAAATGTGCTTATCAGCCCAAAACCATGCTCCGTTGTGACAACAGCGGCAAAATCATCGCTGATAAAGCAAGATTAAGGAAAAAAGGGCATCATATTTCAAGAACCTCCTTGGTTCTCCGCACAGCTGCAGAGCATTGGAGTATATAGATGTTTGCGGAGGATCTCCATTGGCCTCACCTACTCTGGGTGAAGTATGTTCCATCATCAAAGCCCAAAAGAATAATAAAGCACAGGACATCGACGAGATTCCAGTGGAACTCATCAAATATGTTGACAGCAGTGTTTGTGAAGCTATTCACAAAGTCATCCAGCACATTTGGCACCAATAACACTAGCCGAAAGTTTGGAGCCGATCAATTATATTCCCTATCCACAAAAGAGGTGACAGGTTACAGGGCGATTATTATAGAGACATATCATTACTTTGTACGGCATAAAAAATATTTTCAAAAATCTTAGAAGGTAAAATTATATCATACGCCAACGTTACTATTGGGGAGTATCATGGTGGTTTAAGAGCAGATACATCGACAATAGACCAATTGTTCGCTGTCAAGTAGGTACTTGAAAAATGTTGGGAGTTCAACATACACGTGCACCAAATTCTCGTTGACTTTAAGCAAGCATACGAAGGTATTGATTGTAACGTACAGTACCAAATTATGCTTGGCTTCAGCATTCCAGCCAAACCAGTCCGTCTTACCAAAATGAGAACGACGTCGACGAACTCCCAAGTCCGCATCAATAACCAACTCACTGATGCCATTGACACAAGTATTGGACTAAAGCAGGGAGATACACTGCTGTTCGATTTGGCTCTGGAGAACGTCGTAAGGATGTTCCATGTTGATACACAAGGTACACTACTACAAAAGTCAAGCTGAATAGTAGCCTTCGCAGACGACATCAAGGTTTTGTCACGGTCGTTAACAACTGCCCAAGAATTCTTACTGAAACTCGACAGCGAAGCAAAACTTGTAGGGCTTCAAAACTCAATTAAAATAAAGCAAAGCTCATGACGCAATCGAGGGAAAATACCTCAAGTACACAAAATATCACACTTAGCGAATACAGTAACGAAAATGAGAGCAAATTTGTGTATCTTGGCACCAAAATGACGACAATTGGTAATGAAAGAGACAAAATACGCCGAAGAACACAACTCGCAAATAAAATATTTTATTCAGTTTTAACGATCTTGAAGACGAGCTGCATACACAGAAAAACAAAGCTCCAAGTATACAAATCTGTCATAAGACCCGTGTTATGCTATGGGTGTTAAATATGGACCCTAACCCAAGCATCCGAAAATATATTGAACACCTTTGAGGTACGAGCCCTGAGGCGAATAATCAGAGGGGAACTAGACGGAGACCGATACAACCATCAGCTGTATGACATTTTTGACGTAGCGGAGGTCTCAACGATTGTAAGACCGCGGAAGCTGCAATGGACTGGACACACAAATCGTATGGACAAACAACGGATACCCAAAAAGGTATTCGCTGGGAGAACTGAAGGCCGGAAACCAGTGGGGAACCCAAGGAAACGGTGTTCTGGCTCGGGAGGACGTTGTCAATGGACCGAGACAGTTGTAGGCGTTATTTTCAGGAAGCGAAGAGCCAAGAAGAGCTGTAGTGCTAACAAGAAGAAGAATATACATATATATGTTATATATATACTATATATATATATATATATATATATATATATATATATATATATATATATATATATATATATATATATATTTATATATATATTTATCTCTTCTTGTCTTCTTCTTAGCACTACAGCCCCTCTCGGGCCTTCGTACATTTCCCCTTCCTCTGCCCCCACATTAACGATAAGGCAATTTTAAGACTTGTTTTGTAAAGACCTCATCAAGACCTTTCCAATGACAACCTACTTGACTGCCAATGGTGAAAAAAAGGTCACCTCCGTGTATGGGGACGGTTGACCCCCTTCAACCGCTTTGAAATATTTTTTCACCGCAAATCATTCAAGAAGTCACCACTTCTGACCTTTCCTCAAAGTGTCATGGTTGTAGCTTCTACAGTTTTGGAGAAAAACTGCTGTGACATACAGATGGATGGATGGACGTACAGACGCAGGTCGTGATTGCAATAGGGTTTTGTATTATAGTACAAAACCCCTTTAAAAGCAAGACAAAAAATATATATACGTGACAAAGTGATAACCTTCTTTATTTCGGAAGTGAGTTGAAAACAGCTTATTCGTTTCAACAGTCAGTTGACCATCGATCATTCATCTGGTTGTCTATGCGACAATAGCGGACTCTTTATCCAGTAACATTATAGAAGTACTTCTCATAATATAATATACGAAAAAAAATTATTTATTACAATTACCGATTCGACCAAAGCATTTACACAACTAGTTTTCACGGAAAAATTCTTCTTTTGCTTCAGAAAACTTTTCCCAGTAATAATAATGAAACATGAATATCAATTTAGCTGTAATTTTTGCCTAGCGCTCCAGTATTCAGAGTCCGCACTGAGAGCGGAGAAAACATTCTATTCTTCATTATAACATTCATGTTCCAAAAGGCTAAAGCTATCCTAGAAGTACCAGCTGATACTATTTAAACTAGTTCTTTCTGCATCTTAATTCAAGAGCTCATTGACCTAAAATTGAACGCAGCAATCTAGGTGCGAAACAAGCAACAAGGCGAATATTCCTCACAATACAAAGCTTCATTTTAGCGTCAGGACATGATACTTCATTCGGATACAAACAAAAGATCACAGACTAAAGATATTGACTTCTAGCTGGAATGCTTTACATGGTACAATGTTAACATCTGAAATGAAAGTGGAAGCGTGGGCATTTGTTTTGCTTATGGAATGTTGCTTGCTCATTAAAATGAGGCCATCATTTTACGGTCCAAAAAGCAAAGAAAAATGTGCAATGCGATAAGTCTATCATCCGTCTTTGAATGTCAACATCTTTTCGTGTAAGCATTTATTCGTATGTGTTCAAAAATTTTTATTGAATATCGTTTCACAAACTACGAATTAACAAATCCCGCTTTAATAAAAAAAAATTGAATTTGATGAAGAAGTTATTTGAAACGAGTAAGAAAGCAAGTTGGGTAGACAGATCTACGCTCATGTCAGAAGGGTTTTGTACTCAACTTACAAAATGCAATCACCAGCAACAAATCAAATCAAGAAACATGTCAAAGAGATTTGCTCGTTTAAAAGAAAATCCATTATTTTTCCATTTTAAACTAACAAAAGTCACTCAAATTATGAAATCACAAAAGCGTTTATGACATCGGTCTTACCTGAGAATTTTAAGAAGATCAAATCAAAACTGCAGTGTCTGGTTCGATGGAAAGTCCATAAAATACCAAAATAGTGTGTTATTGTAGTTGTGATTGGTGAAATTTCAAATGGATATAACTTCCGTGAATATGATATGGATTTCATCAAACTTACAGAGTATTAGAACCTTGTGTAAGGTCAGGTTTGAAGGTATCCATACGATTTTATTGGAGAAAATGTGAAATTTGAAGATCATACTATTATTAACAAAGTTCTACGAATTTTGACTTCTGAGGTATTTGTTATTGTTGTACTCATAAATATCTCCCTTGATAATTTTTTTCTGATTTTTTAGATTACAGGTGTGCAATCGCGAGGGGGAAACACATTTTTCGTACGCCCAATGAAGCAAAAACTGTCAGTTTAAGAACTGTTTTAAGCTCTCATGAAGACTTTTCATTTGATACTCATATCGGCTACCTTCGATGAAATTTCTTTTAGAGGCCACTCCCGTGTACTGTAATCATTGATTCATGGCATCAGAATTTTTTTTTTTCGAGCCATAGAATGGTTACAAAGCCCTTCTGTTAGGAGCTCTCTCCTGCCTCCTCGACTTTTTTCACGTATGAGTATTAATTGTAAGTACTCATTTTCAGTCATTCATTAAATTGAATCAAGTGTTCAAAGTATGCTCCTTAAACGTTGAAATTGGGGAAAAATAACTCAAAATTATTCAATCTTCGCATTTAAAACAGCCACTGTTTTCTTTTACGATTACTGATACCACTAGCTGAACAAATTCTCAAAGAAATTCATGAAACCTATCATTCCTGAATCTTTCATGGAAATCCTAGCAAACCTGTAGTGTCTGAGTCGGTAAAAAGCGCATATTGTTCCATAGCCATATGTTTCCATCGTAATACAGTGCATATTGGTCCATAGTAATACAGGAAAATCCAAACCGCTATAAAGTTCTTAATTACAATTCGATCTTTATGAAACTTGCAGGACAGGTCAATCTTGTATAGGTCAATCTTGTATAGGTCAGTCTTGTATAGGTCAATCTTGTATAGGTCAATCTTGTATATTTGGTTGAATTTCAGGGTACCGTTAAGATATTATTCAAGAAAATATAAAATCGATAAATCATACTATTACTAACAAATTTGAGTGAATCTCAACTTCTCACGTATTTGTTGTTGTTGTACTACTACATTCTACTCTCTCTTCTACATTCATGATTTTTTTCAGATTTTTCGGATGAAAGGTATCGAATCGCGAGGGGGGTTGTACGCAAAAAGCTCGTACATTTCCCCTTTCCCTGTCCCCACGGTACAAATATGGCAATTTTAACACTTGTTTTGAAAAGATCTCATTGAGACCTCTTGAACGATACCCTACTCGACTACTAACGGTGAAAAAATTTGCTTGAAGGGTCAGCTCCCTATATGGGTAGGCCTTCCACCCCAAAACTTTCAAGAAGTCACCACTTCTGACCTTCCCACAAAGTTTCATGGCTGAAAAAGTCCTGTGACATACAGACGGACGGACGGACGGACACAGGTCGCGATTGCAATAGAGTTTTGTATTTTAGTACAAAACCCTAAAAAATCACAGGAGTGCCATGTATGGAAGAATGATGTAGCAAAGTATAATAAATTAGGTATAACAAGTTGAGTAGACAGGAGAGTGCTCCTTTTAGAAGGGCCTTTTAACCAACTTAGGGCACAAAATGACTTTTCAGATGATATGAATTATGAATCCACTGAAAACACAAGAAATCGTTCATTAATTTACGCAAGACCGAAGGCTTCTTTCATAAACACGAAACAGCTGGCAATCGAGTCTGAAGAAAATTGCAGTTTCTTGGTCGATTTACAATATATATATATATATATATATATATATATATATATATATATATATATATATATATATATATATATATATATATATATATATATATATCTATAGTCGAAACTCGATAATTCAAAGTCGAAGGGAGAGATATCGAGTTTGCTGGAAATAAATTTCGAGTTATCAGAGTTTTGTTGGTATATCTTAGGATCAACTGGTGAACACACCTGGTTCGCTTATGGTTGTTATATTAGTACCAAACTAAAACAATAGTTCAACTATTACCAAAATTGAACAGATATCAAATACAAAAGTACATGCATATGTACTATACAGGTATAAAAGAAACTTTAAATACACAAAGTTTGTAGCCTTATTCAAAGCATGTAGTCGGTTTATTTCTTTTGCAAATAGGTTGGACCACGCAAATCAATTGCAGCTTCAACTGAATATAACGCCGTAAAAACTTCATACTGAACTCCTTGGGTCTGCTCGATAAATAAGCGTGCTGTTTCAAGATCACGCTTTGCTTCCTTCAACCTCACTTTAGTCGCATTTCCATCCTTTTCCAGAATCTCGTCCATTATGTCTTGATCAGTTGGTTGCTCTGTGATTCCCGCTTCCGCGTCAACTAAAACGAAATCTTGAATTCTGATTTCATTAGAAATGTCAAGTTTCTTAGAAAAAGTCGTCCATAGTTCATTTCCCTCCTGATATTCATCGAAAGTAACACCGCCCAAATGTTTATCTAGTTTAGAAAAGCCGGCTTTTTGGAAGCAATTAGCTATTTTCGACGATTTAATTTTTCGCCACGCTTTATTAGCTTTTCTTATTGTATCCATCATGTTCACGTTTGTGAAAGAGTTTGTTTGATTCATTTCAATCACAATTTTTTCACTACTTCGGTTCTATAGATAACTTTGAAATTTTGGATCATACCCAAATCGAGTGACTGAAGTTTCCAAGTAGTGTTTGGTGGCAAAAACTGAACGTTCACAGAGGATTGGGATGGAATATGTTTGTGTGCTGGACAGTTCTCGATGAGCACTAAACCTTCCTGTTTTCTCGTTTCATTTTTAGGGTTTTGTAAAATAATTTTACAAAACCCACTAAAATCGCACCTGTCTGCCCGTCTGTCCGTCCGTGTGTCACAGCGCTTTTTCTCGCAAACCGTATAAGCTACGAACATAAAATTAGAGATCTAAAGTGATGCCCTCTTCAAAGTTTCACTACGAATAATTTTTTAACATCGTGCTAAAGGGGGGTCTCCCAATATAGCGGAGTCGCCCTGAAAAAAATTTCAACACAGGTAGGCAAAATGGGTATGGTCTTAATGGGAGCTTTTCAAAACAGGACTTAAACTGGTATTTTTAGCTTCAGGGGGCGCACAGGAAGGGGAAATACACGAAAAATTGGTGTCCCCCCTTGCGATTGGACACCTGTGATCCGAAAAAAAGTTATGTAGATAGGACTTGATAAGTACAACAACAACAATACCTTAGAAGTAAAAATTCGCTCAACTTTGTTAATAATAAAGGGTTTTCCAATAAGAGGTGTTATTTTGAATAGCCCGCTATTTCGGTAGATGTCATTTTTGAAGCTGTCATTTTTTGACATTTGGCAAGTAGAAATTACGCCATTAATAAAAATGGAATGATACACGCTACAACAATGCATTGACATTATTAAAATTCACTATAAAAATGGTGAAAGTTTGGCAGAGACGGTTCGTAAAACTCGAACATTTTTGGGTCGTCGTGAAACACTTTGTCGGACCGCAATACAGAAATTGGTGGAAAAATTCGAAATGTTGGGACAACTTAGTGATGTCATTGCACCGTATTTTGCATAAAGATTTGGGTCTTAAGGCTTATAAAGTTCAGTTAACACAAGAACTCAAGCCGGTCGATCATCAACAACGTCGTGTCTTGCTGATTGGGTCCTTGAAATGCATAAAATGATCCGGGATTGCATCGAAAAATCATCTTGAGTAATGAGGCCCATTTCCATCTCGGTGGCTTCGTCAACATGCAAAATTGTCGCATCTGGGGCAGTGAAAACCCAAGAGTTATTGTTGAAAAGCCCTTCCATCCCCAACGTGTGACTTTTTGGTGCCGTTTATAGTCCGGGGGAGTCATTGGACCCTACTTTTTCGAAAATGAGGCTGGAGCAACAGTTACGGTGAATGGATTGCGCTATCGAGAGATGATTGATGATTTTTTATGGCCGGAATTGGATGGTATTGATCTGAACAACGTTTACTCTCAACAAGACGGTGCAACGTGCCACACAAGCAACGAAACCATTGATCTTTTACGGGAAAAGTTTCTGGACCGTGTTATCTCTCGATGAGGTGATCAAAATTGGGCACCGAAATCTTGTGATTTAACACCTTGCAACTTCTTCCATTGGGGCCACGTGAAACAGAATATTTATGCCAATATTCCAGCGTCGATTCAAGACCTCAAAGATGGAATTTGTGAGGCTATTGAGGACATAGGGCAGCCACTTTGCGATTTGGTTATGGAAAATTTCATGAAAAGGATATGGACCTGTAAGCGTGGTCGTGGTGGTCATTTACCTAATGTTATTTTTCATTATTAACGGCATACCTTTTTCTTAATAATGAAATAAACATCCGATCATTTTTATCAAAATGACATTTTTCTTTTAATAACAAAATAACACTTCGTATGAAAATTGAATTTCACATTTTCCCCAATAAAATCGTATTGACACCCTAAAATTCATTGAAAACCGATATTTAAGCAGTTTTACATAATACTCTGTAAGTTACATGAAAATTCAATCATATTCGGGGAAGTTATAGCCATTTGAAATTTCTCCGAATGCAATGACAATAACACGTGATTTTGGTATTTTACGGACTTTCGATTGAAGCAGACACAGCAGTTTTGATTTGATCTTCTTGAAATTTTCGAATAAGATCAATAATATAATTTTTTGGGAATTCATGATTAGAGTGATTTTTGTTAGTTTGCAACAAAGCGATGCCCGTTGAAAGTACAGAAGCAAGGGATGTTCTTATAAACGTGCACATCTCTTTGACATGTTTCTCTGATTTATTCTTTGCTGGTGACTGCATTTCGCACTTTGGGTACAAAACCCCTCTGACATGAGCGTAGGTCTGTCCACCCAACTTGTTTTATCTAGTTGCGTTAACCAGTTTTGAAATTCATCCAATCTCTTGAATTGGAAGTGTAATCCATTGAATTGGAAGTGTAATCCATTGGTAAGCAAAAGGACATTATGCTAATCTGTTTAAGGGTACCGTTTTGATACTCATATTATGGAGTAAAACCTTAAAATTTACAAATTACACTATTATTAACACCACTGGGAGAACTTTGAGTTCTGAGAAATTTTGTTGCCGTTTGACTCATAAAGTCCTACCTCTGGTTTTTTTCAGATTTTTCGTCTCAAATCCAATTGCAAGGGGAAACCATAAATTTTCCACCCATTGTACCTCCCCTGGATCCCCTTGATAAAAATTGAATTTTTGATTTTAGATTCTAAGAGTTTTAATTCAGATATTTTTTTCGATACTCCACTAGACTATGTTTGATAAAAAATTTTATGGGTCACATGGGCATATGGAGAAGTTCCCCTTAGAAGTCTTTGAAAATGTTGATAAGAACTGACCTTTTAAGAGACTACCACTTCTGACCTTTCCATAAATTTTAATGATTAAGTTGCTTGCAGTACAAGATGGACAGACTGACAGGTAGATAGACGGACGAAGAAATACTTTTTCTTCTTCCTTGTAGCACTACAGCCACTCTCGGGTCTTCGCTTCATACAACTAGTGCCTCCAGCAGTCTCGGTCCATTGAGCGCGTTCTCCAATTTTAAAATCCGAGCAGCTATAAACTGTCTTCGTCGGCCGAGTCAGACCAGTGTTTCTGCTTTTCAGTTCTCACAACGAATACCTTTTTGGGAATCCATTGATCTTGCATACGATTCATTTGGTCCGCCAATTGCAGCTTCTGCAGACATACAATTGTTGAAACCTTCGATTCATCAAAAATTTTATACAGTTCATGGTGTCATCGGATTCGCCATTGGTCCCCGTCTAGCTTCGCTCCGAGCGTTCAATATATTTGCGGATGCTTGGGTTAGGGTCCATGTTTCACACCCATAGCATAACACAGGTCTTATCATAGATGTGTCTACTTGAAGCTTTGTTTTCCTGTGTATGCACCTGATCTTCAAGATCGTTAAAACTGAAAAAAAAATTTAAGGTGAGTTGTATTCTTTGGGGTATTTCGTCTCTTTCGTTGCCGGTTCGCATTATTTTGGTACCTAAATAAACAAATTTGCTGACAGTTTTGATACTGTACTCGCCAAGTGTGATATTTTGTATTTTTGAGGTATTTCCCTTCAACCGCGTCATGAGGTTTGTTGTGTTTTCATTGATTTATAACCCTAATAGCTTTGCGTCGTTGACAACTTTCAGGAAGAGTTCTTTGGCAGTTGTTAATGACAGTGACAAAATGTTGATGTCGTCTGCATAGGCTACTATTTGGCTCGACTTGTAAGGTAATGTACCTTGTGTATCGATATATGGATTTATGATAACGTACTCCAGAGCCAAATTGAATAGCAATGGGGCCATTGTCCAATAATTGTGTCAAAGGCATTCGTGAGTTGGTTATTGGTGCGTGCTTAAGATATTGTCAACGTCATTGTCATCTCGGTAAGATCGAATAATTTGAGTGGGATGTTAAAGCATTATTTGGTACAGTACGTAAAGCATTTTTCATGTACCTGCTTGACAGTGAACAATTGATCTATTGTTGATTTACTTGCCCTCAAATCAACTTAATCCACCCAACAATATGTAATATGCCTCTATAATGTTCGCACTGTAGCTTATCACCTTTTTTATGGATAGGGAAAATGATTGATTGGCTCCACTCTTTTTGCATATCTTTTTCTTGCCAAATGAGCTGGATGACTTTGTAAATAGCTTTCTGAACACCACTGCTACCGTATTTGATGAGCTCCACTGGAATCTCATCGATGTCCAGTCCTTTATTATTTAGGCCTAGATGGTGGAACAAACTTCATTCAGAGTTGGTGGGGAAAATCGAAGCTCTCCATTAATGGTGATCGGATCCGATGCTCTTGAGCCGTGCGGAGGATTAAGGAGGTTCTTGAAATATTATGCCCATCTTTCCATAATCTTGGTTTCATCAGCAATAATATTGCTGATCTCATCACGGCAGAGAGTGGCTATTCATCACACTGTTTGCTTGTCTTGTGTTGTTGCTCGCTAAACTTACATTTTTTTGTCTAACGCATTCTGGCACTCACCATTGAACCAATAATTTCTCTTGCGCCTGGCTTGAAGTCCGATCATCTGTCCTGCTATGGTCTTAATCGCCGGCTTTGCCTCCATCCAGAGCTCGTTTTTCAGGGTTTTGTAAAATCATTTTACAATACCCTACTTAAATCGCTTCCTGTCTGTCCGTCCATCCGTCCGTCCGTGGGTCACACCACTTTTTCTCGCAAACTACATAAGCTAGAAACATAAGATTTTGCAATTAGGCGCAAAGAAATTTTTAGGGTATATAAGAGGGGTCTCCCCCTATAGGAGAGTTGCCCCCGAAAAAAAATTTTCATTGCATGTAGGCATTATGGGTATCAAATGGAAGGCCTTAATGAAAACTTTCCAAAACAGGTCTTAAACCAACAAATTATGTTTTGAGGGGTGCAGGAGAAGGGGAAATGTACGAAAATTTGAGAAAAAAATTAAAGAGGTGAGGCTTGAGGAATACAAGGGCAACAAATACCTCAGAAGTTGAAATTCGATCAATTTTGTAAATAATAGTACATTTTATAAATTTTACAGTTTTACCTATAAAATCAATATGGTACCCTTAAATTTCTCAAAACCTAGCATTTAATTTTTTTAATAGCAATTGTATATGTCCCGAAAATTTCACAATAGTTCAACAATAAACATAAACAGCTAAGTTTCAGCCAATTGATTATTTAACAATTACAGCCACATTAACACGTGATACTAGGGAGTTCAAAATCAGAATAAACATAATGATTTTTCGAACTCAATTTATGGAATCTGTATATTAGTCATGTTATTATAAGCAAAATATATTGTTTGATTTACTAATTGTTTTACAATACCCTTCTAGCAGGAGCACTCTCCTGCTTCTTCAACTTGTCATTTCCTGCAATGCGTCTAATAAGAGTGGAGCCAGCTAATTGTTTTGGGTCTCCATGATATTTTTTGCCACAGACGCGATTTTGAGCGTTTCAAAGTCAAATTTTTGTAGCGAGCTGATGTTTGCCGAATGCACTGAATCTGAGTTAGAGGTGGCTCCTTGGCATGTACGGACTTCACGTATGCTCGAGGGATCAGAACATTAAAAATACCTTTAGCAAAGTACTAATGAATTGATTTATGAAGTTCATCTTAGTTTACAGAATGTGATAAATGTACGCACACTCTTTAGCTCTGCTAATACTGTGTAGTTTAACTGAACACATTTGGTTTTTTAAACGATTTTCATAGGGAAAAAGGTTATCAGTTTCGTATGTGTATTTTTTTATTCACAGTTTTTTATTTTTTGTAAAATAGTTTTACAAAACCCTTAAAAAAATTGTGACCTGTATGTCCGTCCGTCCGGCCGGGTGTCACAACAATGCTCCTCCGAAACGATATAAGCTAGAAACATCAAATTTTGTTGTCAAAGTTCAATAAAAAAATTATATAAGGTAGATATTTAAGGGGGCTCACTCTACAGAGAGGAGTGGCCCCCAAAGCACAATTCATTAAAGGCAGCCGATATGGGTATCAGACGAAAGGTTGTTCCAAAACAGGTCTTAAACGGACATTTTTTGTTTTGAGTGGCGCACAGGGAAGGGAAATGTACGAATAATTTGTGTCTCCCCTTAGCGATTGAACACCTGTGATCTGAAAATCTAAGAACAATTAAAGAGGCAATTGTTTATGAGCACAATAACAAGAAGTACCTTAGAAAGACAAAATTCGCTCAACTTTGTTAATAATAGCATAAATTTCAAAATTGACATTTTCCCTAATAAAATCATATGGATACTCTTAAACTCAACGAAGTTTTATATTTAAGTAGTCTTACATAAGGGCCTAGTACTCTATAAGGTTTATGTAAATCGAGTCATATTCACGACAGTTGTAGCCATTTGAAATTTCTCCAATTACAACAACAACACGATTTTGGCATTTTATGAACTTTCCATCGAATGACACCTAATCGTTTCTGGGGTGAAGCAATAACAACAGCGAATCCCACATTAAATCGTGTTCCTATGAGAAATGCTGTTATAAGTTCGTACGAAATATTTAAATATAAAAAGCCAGATCTAAATTATTTTCGTCAATTCGGTCAAAAGGTATATGTGCATATCCCAAAGGAACAACGTGGTAAATTAGAATCGACCGCCGACAAATTAGTTTTCGTAGGCTATGAACTGGGCACCATAGGTTACAGACTATTAGATGGAAATACTAATAAAGTCAAAATCTCTAGGTATATTTGATTCCCAGAGGCAGATACATCATCTGATTATAAGGATGCGGAAATTGAATTTGGAAGGGGAATGGAACCAGCGAATAAAGATACTGAAAATAGAATTGACAGACAACTTGATGGTATCGAGAGGTACAGGTACCTAGACAGAACCCGTAGTAATAAAGGCATCCCACCTCAACGTGATAGAGAAATAAATTAGGTTATATCTGACAAAATTAAAACCGAACCAACTACATTTGAGGAAGCAATCGACAGTTGTGATAAACTAAATTGGATTAAGGCTATGGATGATGAGCTAAACTCACTAAAGCAGCATGGTACCTGGAAAATAGTAACATTGCCTCATGGTAGTATCACAATCGGTACCAAATGGATATATAAAACGAAGACTGACCAACACGGTAATGAAGTTAAGCAAGGTGCTAAATAATGGTATCAAAAATTTGATAAGGTAATGAAAGAAAATGAATTTAAAAATAGTAATAATGACCCATGTCTCCACATAAAACAAATTGGCAATGATTACATATTTGTGTACTTAATTAGGGGTATCGGTTAATTCATGTGGTTTTTTTTTCAAAAATTGAAGCTATATTGTGAAAAATTACTTTTAGACGATCGGAAATGGTTTTTGAGGACGCAAAGTGATTTTGCAAGTTTGGGATGGATCTTGGTCGAGCAATGTCTCCAATTCGTGATCTTCAAACTTTTTTGGCTGTCCGGGCCGTTCATCACCCTCCAAGTCAAAATTGTCACCATGCACACCATATACTTCCACCAGAATATGATGACTTTCGGCAGCTTTTTCTTCAATGAAGAAGTACTCCCCGCAAAAACACTATTGGGCACAAAATTCGACATTTTCAGAGTAAAAATAAGTATTGTTGTTTACGCTTCGGCTAAATGACACATACTGATTCTGAAACTATATAACAGTAGCTTTCCAACACATGTTTGGAAAGGTGAACCAATGGAATAAAAATCAAGTTACACCATCTGTTAGAAAACCGCACGAATTAACCTGTACTCCTATTATGTTGATATATAGTTATCGCCCCTTCGAAATTGCAATTCATCAACGACTTCAAGATACTTTGGGCAAAGATTTCAAAATTAAAGACCTAGGTAATATAAAATATTATTTGGGCATTCAATTGGAACGAGACATAAGCGGTATATTCACGATGCATAAAATGAATTATATTGAAAACAAATTAAGGGAATTTAAATTATCTGACGCTGCAAAATCAAAGATTTTTAAGCCCGGTCCACACGCTACGTCTTGTACAACGTTTTACCTGCGCAGTCAAAACGTAGCAAAATTTAAAGAGCGTCCAGACGGTGCACATCTTTATTTATTTTTACCCAGTTTTGTTCACGACGCGATGGAGGAAGTACTGCTCTGGTCAGTTTTTGGGTGTTGTCTTGCAAGGAAAAAGACACAAATTGAACGGTTTGAAAAAAACCGGCACTCAAAGTGGTCGAGGAAATGGCTTCTAAAAAGAAAACACTTTTCCCACATTAAACTATTGCGTGAACTGCGTGATGAACCTAACGATGGGTGAAACTACTTGAGGGTGGACATGGATAACTACGTTCACTTATTGGCATTAGTGAAACCACACCTCGAGAAACACTCCTCATCAAGTTTATTTTTCGCACCACCATTTCCCTATTTGCGAAACTATCGAATTCTCGATATTTACTTACCAAAGCCTCATATGCTTGGTTCTTCTTATCGCGATCGCAATACTCCTTGCATTTAATCTGCCAAAGTCACGGATAGCTTTGATATAATGCAATAAATTCGCTCAGGAATTCCCGGGAGCATTGCCGAAGGTCAGACGTACTTGGAAAAATGAGTTAAAACCATTGCTAATCGTCCACACGTACCAACTTGTTTGCGCAGTTCATGGATATTTAAGCCCTACCAGCTCAAACATCGCTGCAACTGCACAGTTCTATGTGCAGTTCTAAAACGTTGCATTTCTCTCGTCCACACGCAACATTTTGCCTGCAACGTTTTGGTTTACGCAGGCAAAATGCTATGAAAGACGTAGCGTCTGGACCGGGCTTTATGGAACCAAGCCACTTGTCTGAAGTAGAAAGCGAATCATTCGAAAATAAGGATGTTTACAGAAGTGCAATCGGTTCGTTACTTTATTTTCCAACAAACACACGACCGGATATAGCTATAGCAACATCAGTTTTGGCACAAAAAGTAAACAATCCAAGCATTAAAGATTGGAACAAAGCCAAACGTGTTTTTCGATATCTCAAAGAAACTAAGTATTTAAAACTCGAACTAGGTAGTTACATGAACAATCAAGGATTAATATGTTTCGTCGACGCTGACTGAGCCGGAGATGGAATTGATCGAAAGTCAAATACTGGTTGAATTTTATTCTATTCAGATCCACCAATTAGTTGGGCAAGTCGTAAACAACCAACAGTAACATTGCCATCCACCGAAGCTGAGTATGTGGCACTCAGCAAAGCTACTCGTGAATTGATGTGTGTAATAAAACTACTCAAAGGCTTCAATCAACATAAAGCAACACCTGTTAAAGTATTTGAAGATAACTAAAGCTGCATCTACAGACTATACAACAAAGGAAGCACGAAGTACATCGACATAAACATAAATTTGTTCGAGAACTCGTACCTAACAATACCATCGATGCAGTTTATTGTCCAAATAAAATGATGACGGCTGATATTTTGACAAAGCCATTAAATTAGTGTTGGGTCGCACATGTGTGTGCTGTACTAAACGTGCGGCACACTTAACTGTGCTGCACTTGTGCGGCACCCGAAATTCGTGCTGCTAGCACACCGCACATACGAGATACTAAGCGACCAATCGCACCTTTGCGTGTCGTTCGAGCGGTGTACTTCAGAGCCTACCACCACACACTTGAAAAAGTACGCAACACCAGGCGATGAACCACACACGAGCGTGTCGTACGGTTTGCTGCATAGCATATATAGATGTACTTTCCTGTGCGGTACATGTGCAAAATGTCTCTTTTTTCTGCCAGTAGCTTATATATTATGTGCTTATTTATGTGCTCGTATGTAGGTACGTTCGCGTGCAATTTTATAGAGTATTACTGATAAAATATGCGAATTTTCGAGGCATCCTAACGACTGCATTTCCCATTTTATTCAAACTAGATATGACAAGTTTTTCACCTAATTTGTAAGTGCGTTAAACAAGACACCAATATCTTTCTTTTGAAATTTATAAAAAATACTAGTTCTTTCCCGAACGAAATTTTCAATAAATAAAATAACCTTTTAAGTGTGAATCCACAAATATGGAGCACTGCTAAATAAATAACGAAACGAAAAAACCAAATTGTAGGGATTAGCGAACAACTGCAAGAACGTGCACACCAGTAAAACACTGGTGGCTGCATCAGGTTGATTTACATTTTCCTATCGGAAGAATGATTCATCGCCCAGCATAGTCCAGCTCACTTAACTGCGCCGCATGCATTGTATTGTGGCTTGTAGCAAGTAAAAAAGGTAAATAGCACAGTGTGCAGCTCGCACAATGCCACTGAACTGCGCCGCACGCTTATGTTCTTCTTAAGCGTTGTTTTGGAGTTTATGACAAGTAAGAAGGGTAAACAGCACAGTGTGCTGCTCGCACTGTACCGCACACTTAAGTGTGCGGTGTGCTGTGTGCCAGCACAGTAAAATATGGTGCTTTTACCCATCACTACATTAAATGCTACTAGATTTACTGAATTAATCAAAAATTTAAATCTAGTTAAAATTAATTGTCAAATTGAGAAGGGGTGTTAGATTTGCAATTTTAACTCGATCAGAATCTGTCAATTTAAACTTAAAGTATAATATATTGAATCTAACATGGCAACCCGTTTATTTGGTACCACAATATTGCATTATCATATTTAATAAAACAAAGTCAGTCCATAACTGACCGTGTCCGCAAACGGTGGTACTTTATTATTTTACTTCCACGCAACAACTACTTCTTACTTCGGAATATGGAAGACCTGGATATTTTACATTATATTTTCAATTTAAGAATAACGAATTAAGTGTATCTTAAACATTATTGTAATAGATTATCAACAATTTTTATTTTTAAATCGACAACTGTCAACGTGATTGTGATTATAATTTGTCAGACAACACAATGAATAAAATTAGAAACAACATGTATGAAAAAGCACTTAAAGTTCATTTTCGATAGTCCCGTGAAAGATTCAATACTCAGGATTCTAAAATTTATATTTTAATGTCTCAACGAATTTGCACGATAGTTGGCAGCATTGGTTCTTGTTCAAAAACTTTACACTCAGAATTAATTCATTGCAAACATTCTTGGAATCCTGCCAATAATTTACCCCTTCCATTGTTTACTCGTATATATTACGTATGAATTAATAATTTCTGATAATAAATTCGATATTTCAAACCTTTAAATTAAGTCCCCTTAAAATCATCTGAAATTTATTCTAGGGGAAATATTTTATAAAAGCCACAAAAATCAAGTCTCATATTTCTATCGGAAATACCTGGAAACATACTTTTTTGATGCGAAGAGCAAATAATCCACTTTCCCTTCAACGTTAGATTCACAAATCTGATAGGAGCTATAAGTTTTCTGAATAAAAGCACTAAATGCAATCCTTCGAAAAATAAACAATGTTCACTTCAAAGCAAATAAGAGTACTTTGTATGCTTGAATGCAGAAGAGATTTGAATTTCTGCAGCACGTATCTTTGCCTTATGAAAGAAAAGATGTTCGCCAGGAAGTACAATAGAACAGTGGAAAGTTATTGTTTTCGATGAAATTTATAAGTTTTAAGATATCGCTAACTCTCCTTATGATGCGGTGAACACTTGATGAATGTATGCCAGGAATATGTTTATACAACTAGACTTAAACTTTGAAACGCGAGCAGGTTCGAACTGTATATACTTTGTCTTTCCACTTTTAGGAGACGATTTCGGTTTCTCAAGGTTTGAAAGATTTGTAAATTTTGGTTTTCTTTAAAGAAACGTAAGGTTAATGAATGTTTTTTCACTCGATGAGGATATGTAAAATGAATGTTAATAAAATAACTATATTAAAACAACCCTTTAAATGGAAAAATTTTTACTTGCAGTCGGTGCCAAATAAAACCTAAAATTCACACAAAGATTGAACGAATAGTGTAACATCATGTTATTGTATCTTATGATAATATCTATATTTTTACTGGCGGTGTTCACTCCGGTGGATACCTGATAAAAAGGCGATTTATTACTTATCCAGGAGCAAAAAATGGGAATAAAATACCATGCCTGATCATACTTTTGGAAGTCTAAAAGGAATAGTAGTTCAAGTCAAAGTTTACTAATTCAAATCATTAGAATTGGAGGTGCGCGTTACGTATACGCAATTGAGCCAAGCCCTAAATGAAATAGTGACACCTCGAATTAAATTAGAAAACCATGCGCGGCTTTCAAATTTCACCAATTTGAGAGCCCACCTATGTGTGTATTAATGTTGTTATTGACAAGCTTCATATGAAACAAGTTGAGTAAGCAGAAGAGTGCTCCTACCAGAAGGCCTTTGTAGCCATTCTAGGGTTAGAAACAAGTTTTCTAATAGGGTGAATCGATAACTTGAATTATTTATCCAATATTTGGATATAAGATCGTTCAAGTTTATGCTAAAGATGCACAGTTTCTTTCATAAGCACAGTCCAGCCGCCATTTCGATCTAGCTTAAATGATTGTTCTGAATGTTCGGCCAGTTGAAAATATTCAAGTTAAACACTGATCCTTAAATTTTCATGAAAATTGAAAGAAAATAAAAGTGTCTAGGTCAATTTGAAATATGTATCAACCATAAACACATGTTATTGTTGTTGTAATATCCATACAATTTAAATCGCTAGAACTCACTTGATTATGATTCGATCTCAGTTAAATGTTGTAAACGTAAATATCTTATACCAGTCTATATAATTGCAAAATTTCAAGAAGTTTTAAGGTATCGTTTTGATTTTAGGGGCGAAAATGTGAAATCTACAAATCATACTATTATTCCAGATTCTAAAAGTTCTAATCAAGACCTTTTATTTGATATCCCACTCGCCTACCTTAGGTTAAAAAAAATTTTAAGGGCTCATTCGTTATTAGGGGGGACCCCCTTAAAATTTTTGGTAAGACCTTAACTTTTGAGAGACCATCACTTCTGACCTTTTCAAAAAGTTTGAGCATTCTAGCTTTTATAGTTTCTGAGGAAACTTGCTGTGACGCACGGACAGACAGACGTGTGGACAGACGGACAGACAGGTCACAAAACTAGTATGTCTTTGTAAAAAATGTTTTACAAAGACCCTGAAAATATAATTTGATCATATATTTTCTCTGGTGACTCCAATAGGTGGTCATGAAAATTCTTTTTATAGAGGGTGATTCATTATGAGGTTTGAGTTTCAATAGGCTTTTTTGGCGGATCACGCGTGGCTCCTGTGTATAATTTTAATTCAATAATTTTTAACATATCATCATGAAAAGACCTACACTCCAACAACGTATCCAAATTGTTCAGCTGTATTACGAAAACCGACGTTCTATGAGAAATGTTTGTCGTGCTCTTAAAGCAACTTATGGTGTGCATCGTCGGCCTGCCAAAACCACTATAGCCAATACCATCCGGAAATTTAAATACCGGTTGCTATGGTGGAATGCGTCATATAAAATTGAACCCTCAGGATGAACCATTTATGGCGTAATCACGTTCAACATTTAAACAAAATAATCCTTAAAAAGTAAATGTCATAGATTGTTCTTTTGATTTACAATAAAATTTTTACTATGAAATTCAATTTTATGCCTTTTATTCGAGATTGAAAACCAAACCTCATAATGAATCACCCTATATAAAATTAAGAGAAATTGAATGAGTTTTGAGGTAAAAATGGACCTCAAGCATACAACAGTAGAGCTTGTCAAATTACGATTAAATAAAAGAAATTTTAATTATTTATTGATTAATCATTAATTTATTTATTTAGAGCTCGATTCAAAAATTATTGCATACTATTAATTTAAAGGAAACATATAAGTAAAGAATGATTCAAAGGAAACAATTTCAGCAAGACAAGAACTAGAGAAACGAGAAGGGTCTTGTGCTAAACCTCTGATACGCAGTCACCAACAATGTACAATATATAAATTCAAGAAAAAGTTAAAAGAAAATTCATTATTGCTTCTATTTAACTAACCACCATTTTGTTGCACTGTAACGAAATCCTCTACATCATAAATTCCCAAAAATACTTATGTTATTCATATAGTTTGAAAATTTTAAGAAGCTTAAATCAAAGCTAAAGTGTCTTATACGGTGGAAAGTCCATAAGAACCAACATCATGTGCTATTTTTATTGTAATCAGAGAAGTTTCAAATGGCTATGACTTTCACAAATATGATTCGATTTTTAGGGGTATACATACGATTTTATTGGAGAAAATGTGAAGTTTTAAGACCTTATTATTATTTACAAACTTAAGCAGCGTTTGTTGTTGTTGTACGCATAAAGGCCTACCTCCATGATTTTTCGTATCACCGGTGTTCAACCAAAAGGAGGGCGACCCATTTTTAGGGTTTTGTAAAATAATTTTACAAAACCCTACTAGTTTCGCGACCAGTCTGTCCGTCTGTCCGTCTGTCCGTCTGTCCGTCCGTCCGTGGGTCACAGCAGTTTTTCTCGGAAACTAGTTAAGCTAGAAACATCAAATTTTGTGTGCAGGTGTAAAGTGGTAATCTCTTCAAAGTTCAATTACAAAAAAATTTTATAAGGTCTTTAAAGGGGGTCTCCCCGTATAGGGGAGTGACCCCCCGAAAAAAAAATTTCATTGAAGGTAGCGAATATGGGTATCAAATGAAAGGTCTTGATGAGAACTTTTCAAAACAGGTCTTAGTTAGGCAAAATTCGCTTCGAGGGATGCACAGGGAGGGGAAATACACGAAAAATTTGTTCCCCCCCTCGCGATTGGACACCTGTGATCCGAAAAATCTGAAAAAAATCAGGAATATAGGCCTTGGTGAGTACACCAACAACAAATACGTTAGAAGTCGCAATTCACTCAACTTTGTTAGTAATAGTATGATTTATCGATTTTATGTTTTCTTGAATAAAATCTTAACGGTACCCTTAAATTCAATGAAATTCAGTACGTAGATGTCTATTTATAAGATTGATCAACGCTGCAAGTTTCATAAAGATTGAATCATATTTAGCGAAGTTATAGCGGTTTGAATTTTCCTGTATTACTATGGAACAATATGCACTGCATTTATTACTATGGCAACATATGGCTATGGAACAACATGCGCTTTTTACCGACTCAGACACTACAGTTTTGCTAGGATTTGCATGAAAATTTCAGGAATGATAGGTGTACTGTCTATCTTTGAGAATCGGTTCAGCTAGTGGTATCAGTAATCGTAAAACAAAATAGTGGCTGTTTTAAATGCGAAGATTGAATAATTTTGAGTTATTTTTTTCCAACTTCAACGTTTAAGATGCATGCTTTGAACACTTGATTCAATTTAATGAATGACTCAAGATGAGTACCTACAATTAATGCTCATAAGTGAAACAAGTCAAGGAGGCGGGAGAGAGCTCCTAGCAAAAGGGTTTTGTAACCATTCTAGGATTCGAAAAAATTGGCCATGAATCGATGATTTCAGTACAGGAGAGTGGCCCCTGAAAAAAAAAAATTCATCGAAGGTAGCCGATATGAGTATGAAATGAAAGTTTTTATGGGAGCTTTTCAAAACAGTTGTTAAGCTATCAGTTTTTGCTTCAGTGAAGGGCAGAGGGGGGAAATACATGAAAAATGTGTTTCCTTCGCCTCAGGACCCGTGGCTCAAATGCATTCCATATATTTGCGGATACTTGGGCTTGGGTCCATATTTCACACTGATAGCATAACACAGGTCTTACCACAAATTTATATATTTGGATCTTTGTTTTCCTGTGTATGCAGCTAGTAGTCAAGATCGTCAAAACTGAATAAAATATTTTATTTGTGAGCTGTATTCTTCGGCAAATTTCGTCTCTTCCATTATTGGTTATCGTTGTATGGGCGCCCAAATACATGAATTTGCTCACATTTTCGATATTGTATTCGCCAAGTAAAATATTTTGTGTATTTGAGGCACTTTTTTTCGACTGCATCTTGAGCGTTGTTTTATTATCATTGATTTGTAGCCCTATAGTTCTGCTTCGGTGTCAAGCTTCAGGAAGAATTATTTAGCAGTTGTAAACGGCCGCTACAAAATGTTGATGTCGTTCGCATAGGCTACTACTTGGCTTGACCTGAATAGTAATGTACCTCGTGCATCAACAAAGAGTTTCTTTATGACCCACTCCAGAGCCAAATTAAAAAGCAATGCGGCTAGTCTATCTTCCTGCTTTAGTCCGATATTTCTGTCAAAGGCTTCGGCGAGTTGGTTATTGATGCGGACTTAGGAGGTCGTCGACGTCATTATCATTTTAGTAAGACGGACTAGTTTGGCTGGGATGCCAAAGTAAAGCATTATTTGGTACAGTATGTTACGATTAATACTGTTGTATGCTTGTTTAAAGTCATGGAAGATTTGGTGTACGTCTATGCTAAACTCCCAGCATTTCTCAAGAACGTACTTGACAGCGAACAATTGGTCTATCGTCGATCTACCTGTTCTAAAACGACCTTGATACTCGCCAATTATACTGTCGGTGTATGATCTGATTTTGTTTTTTAAGATCTTAGAAAATATTTTGTACATTGCACAAAGTAGTAATATGCCTCTATAATTTTCGCACTGTAGCTTGTCACCTCTTTTGTGGATAGGGAATATAATTGATTGGCTCCAAACTTTCGGCATATGTTCTTGTTGCCAAATATGGTGGGTGACTTTGTGAGTAGCTTCACAAACTGCCAGCATATTTGATGAGCTCCACTAGAATTTCATCGATGCCCTGTGCTTTATTATTCTTTTGGGCTCTGATGGAGGAGCAAACTTCATCCAGAGTTGGTGCGGCCAATGGAAGCTCTCCAGAGACATCTTTTGACCCAAATGCTCTGGAGCTGTGTGGAAGATTAAATAGGTTCTTAGAACATAAGCCCATCATCCCCTAATTTTGGTTTCATCAGCGATGATATTGCCGATGTAATCACGACATAGCGTGATTTTGGGCTGATATTAACGATTCAGGCTTTTCACTTCTTTGTACGCTTGTCTTGTTCGCTAGATTTACATCAATACTTCTCAAGTAGTCATCATGGTATTTCCTTATCTTAATGCTAATTATCTATTTTCATAATGTTCTTTCTTCGCCCTGGTTTTCCTACCAACGTATTTATTGTCTAACGCATTCTAGCACTCATCCTTGAATCAATTATTTCTTTTGTGCCAGGCTTTATGTCCGATTGTGTGTTCTGCCACGGTCCTAACAGCCGGTTACACTTCCATCCAGAGCTACGTGCATGTTTTCAGCGATGCGCCTGATAAGATGGGAGCCAGCTGTTTTCTGAGGGTCTCCGTGAATTTTTTAGCCACATCGCCTCCAGCGAATTGTTGTCAATTTTTTTCAAGTGGGCTGGTCTTCGATGAATATACCTTTGACAAAAGATATCGATAGGTTAATTTGATCAAGTAATGATCTGAGTTACAATTGGCTCCTCGGTATATACGGACGTCAGTTATGCTCGAGGCTCAACGTTGTTGGATCAGAACATTGTCGATCTAGGTTTGTGTGTTGCCATCTGGTGATGCTCAGGTAATTTAATGTATGCTTCTATGAGGGAAGCAAGTCGAATATATGACTAGATTTCTGCTATAAGCAACGTCAATCAGGCGCTGGCAGTTGTCATTTGTTTCATCGTGGAGGCTATATCCCCCAGTCATTCGCCAATGAGATACCTTATTGCCAACCTTAGCATTGAATAATATTTTTTAGCGTTTGTAGGCAATGGGTCGACTAGTCTTTCAAAGTGATTGTAGAAAGTTTCTCTCGTTTCTTTGTCCTTGTCTTCCAACGGTTCGTATACGTTGATCAGCTAGATTGTGAAGAATTTCACTTTTATACGGATCTCAAACTACCATTCATATACTGCCTTAAAGTCATTCACGTATGATTTGAACTCCGTATTCATAATAAACGCTTCTCCGAATTTTCGTTTTCCAGTAAGCTTCCCGCTTTGGAATGTTGTGTCCGATCTCATGTTTTCAATATCAGTTCCAGTCCAGTTCGTTTGTCGGATTGCCAGTATGTTTACTTGATATTTGCTGGCATATTGTAAAAGTTTCTAGACATCGCCCGGGTAATTGAGTGGTTTTACATTCCAGGATCCAACAACGTAGTCCTTTTCCGATAGCGAGGTTGCTGTCGTAAGCCCAATCTACTCTGAAACCCTTCTGTAGGTTTGCAAACATTGTAGGGCTTTCCAGGGATGGGAAGTGTTTCCGTCGCCCAACCTCAATCCTAGCGGCATGGTTATTACTTCCATACCATAACAAGGCTCGGAAGACTCACTTTCACCCTCTTACGTCCCCATAAAGGAAGTGTAAGTAAGATTTAGTAGCCAAGCTGTAGAGTTATTTACAGTCAATAGCATTTCTCGGCATTTAATGTCCTGTTATTGGGAAACATTTAGTTAATATGCGATCCTGAGAACATGCACTACCATTTTTGTTAGGGCCTGGGATGAGGAACCATTTAAGCTGTGAGTTGAAGAAACAAGGTGTTTCCTCCTCCTTTCTCAAACGGGCTTGGGACCATCTATGAAAATCGAATTAAAATCTCGATCTTTAGAAGCCTTTGAAATTTAGAATTTTGACTGGCTGCTACTTTGAGATTTGTGAGCTGACCCTGGGATTGTTACTAGCAACTTACAATTTTTACAACATTGCCAAGTTCTATTAATATCGGTTAGAAAATTTAGTAAGAACTACAATAACAAATATCTGCTCATTTTTTTACTTTTGAGCGACCACCATTTTCATTCAGGTGGTTAGACTTTATATTTCTTATTGTGAGATTCTTTAAACACTTTAATAAATTTCCATTCAAAGTTACATCCAAATCGGAGCTATCCTTTGGTCAGAATAGAAATCACGTATTTTTGTCTCAAATGCCGCCCATTTTGTTCTCGCTGGGCTAATTTTTCTGGTTAACACACTTGGCTCTGATCGAAGTAAAGTTACGACGTTGTTAGAAATTTTACCTGGCGTATTTTGGCTGGAAGCCTAGGGGCCCGGGCTAAACTTTGAGCATTACTCGTCAATCTGTGCAATACCCCTAGGAGCTAACTAAGCTGACCTCAAAGATATGATGGCCAAAATTTGGACTTTTTTAATCATTTTAAATTTCGAAATCACAGAAAAATGAAATCACCAACACCTCTCAAAATACTAAATCCTATGGTTTATAATATTCTTAGCATTGGTTTTCCTGGAAATAAACATTATATTACGTAACTATTTTGCTATTACTCTATGAATGACCTTACAAGTTGAAGATAACTATTATTTTTCTGGATAAATGAAAGCAAGAAAAACACAATACAAGAAGGGAATGCAAGAAATAATAGTTGACCAATTAAAGAACTACAGATGCAATTTTCTCAGATATCTCTTTAGAGCAGTCAAATTAAATTTACGTCACTATGTTCTCGCGTGAAGGCCTCCGTCGGTGCAAAACTTTTTCTTGCAAATTTCTCTCCTTTGAGCGTTTATTTTGTCATAATACTATCCCCTAAACTTTCGGCTACAATTTATTATTGCTCCCTCAAAAGCTGATTTTATCCAAACGCTGTTTGAGCTCTACTTCTACCGTAAAATTTTCGCAACGTACTCCAGCGTAAATTCTAAAGGCTCCCGAACCCTAAGATACCACCATTAGCGATTTGAAGAAAATAAATAGAATTTACCAATTGCCTTTGACCCTTTTATTAATTTGGTGGTAATGGCTCTTTTCTTGGGTTGAAGAACATTCTACCCGACTGTTCAATTTTACTGCGTTATCTAATATTCCAACCACCTTTTCGGCTCAAAGAATTATAGTAAGAGTTCCTCTCACTAGTTGAGCTGTAGTGAAGCTCACATGATTCAAAAATATTTTATTCATGCAATTAAAGTGAGTCATAAAACGATCTTAGACATAGCAGTGACAACCCCAATTGAATTCTTGCTTTAAAAGAACTCCATTCTAACCTACAAACATTTGGTTTGAATATTTTTCAAATCATTGACTGATTGAAACCTTAAATCTAGTTTTGTTATTCATCTTATCTGAAAATTTGAAGAAGATCCAATCAATAGCCTATTGTTTGATTCGATGGAAAGCCCGTGTAGTAGAAAAATTGTATATGATTGTTGGAATCACAAAAAATTTAATTGGCTATAACTTCCGTAAATTATATTTAAACTCATAGAATTATAAAGGTCTTTCAAAGAACTACTTAAATGGCTAATTTCATCCAATTTAGTGATACTTATATAGTTTTACTAACGAAAATGCTAATCCTACAAAATTCAACGAATTTCAACGTCTAAACTTGCATGATTTTTAGGGATTTGTGAAAGAACCTTCACAAACACGTAAGAGTTTTGCATTCTGTTTGGCTGCTTGTTCGTCCATGCATCTGTCCGTGCATCACAAGAATTTTTTTCAGAAACTATAGAAGCTACAAAACTCAACTTCGTTAAAAGACCAGAAGTACTAGGGCAACAAATACCTCAGAAATCAAAATTCACTCAAATCTGTTAATAATAGTATGATTTGTACATTTTCCTCCAAAAAAAGAAACGGTGCCCTTAAACTTTTTAAAATATTACAATTATGTATACTAATATAAGACGTTTATGCATGCGGAGTTTCATGCAAATCAAATCATAATCAAGTGAGTTAAACCCATTTCAATTGTATAGAATTATAACAACAATTACAATTGTTGATGGTTGATACACATTTTAAATCGACTTAGACACATTTACTTTCTTTGAGTTTCCATAAAAATATAATTAATAGTGTTTAATTTGAACATATTTGACTTACTGAGCGTCCAGTAAAATTATTTAAGCTGAAAGAAAATGGCGCCTGTTATGTACTTATGAACGAAAGTCTGCATTTTTGTACACAATTGAATGATTTCTTACGCAACAAACAATGATGATTTCTTATGCAACAAACAAATTCTCAAAGATATTCATGACACCTTTCATTCTTCAAGCCTGTAGTGTCTGAGTCGGTAAAAAGTGCGTATTGTTCAATAGCCATATGGTTCCATAATACTACAGCGCATATTGTTGCATAGTAGTACAGGAAAATTCAAACCGCTATAACTTCATTAAATACAATTCGATCTTTTTGAAACTTTCAGAACATTTTGAACTTGAATGTGGCAATTTGATTGTATTTAAGGGTGCCGTTACGGTTTTATTCAAGAAAATTAAAAATTGATATATCATACTATTACTCTTAAAGTTGATCAAATTTCGACTTGTGACGTATTCGTTGTTGTTTTACTTATAAAGGCCTACTTGCTTGAATTTTTTCAGATTTTTGAATGAAATCTGTCCAATCGTAAGGGGGAAGCTACGCTTAAACTTCGTACATTCCCTTCTCCTACCTCCTTTGGCAATGATAAGGTAATTTTAAGACTTGTTTTGAAAAGATATTATTTAGGCCTTTTCAGTGACATCCTACTTGACTAACAATGGCGAAAAGATTGTTTTGAAGGGTCACCTCCCTATATGAGGGGACCCCCCTTAAAATCCTCTGAAAAATTTTTTCACCCCAAAGCTTTTAAGAAGTCACCACTTCTGACCTTTCCACAAAGTTTCATTGCAGTAGCTTCTATAGTTTTGGAGAAAAACTGCTTTGATATGCAGACGGACATATGTTGTGATTTCAGTAGGGTTTTGTATTTTAGTACAAAACCCTAAAAAGGGGCCTTTCGCATTCCTAAAAGCTCATGTCTAGGTTTATTAATTGCACGTGTTTTTACCTCTAAGATTTCAGAACATAATCGGGTCGTAAGCAGCTTAGTTACAACCAATAAAATAATTAACAATTACAGCAACAGCAACAACATTTCATGATTATAAAAGCAACAACAAGTAGGATTGGGGAGGCACATGTTTGCAAAGGATATAGATTTGCAGGCATGTAGAAATTTCGAAGAAAGTTTTAAAACTGGTTTTTGTAACATTAATATGTTATCATTGCTGTATCTATAACGTCAAAGCGTATTGCTGTATTCTTTCCCTGTGTTTTATTTTTGCCTTTACCGAGTTTTTCCGCATCAATTCATCCTTAGCACCGTCCGTATGAGAATTCGAGCGATCTAGTTCACGACTGTGCTGAAGGTAGTGCATTTCAGCAATCGCGAGAGTGAATTTCATTCAAAACAATAATTTCGTTTGCTAAGATCTTTTGCATTGTTATTGTTATCAACTTTGAGTATTTACCGCGCCATCTTTTAACTCAAACTAACTGCATAGTGAATCGATTGTATTTAATAATTTATTTACCGGGAATTTCATTTGCCAGTGTGGTTTAAACTAAGCTTCTAGTGCAAAAATTTACCAGCATCAAGATTAGTCAAGAAATCAACCATTTTCCTCCTATACAAATGTATCCAAAACCTGAACCAATTTTGCGTCGTAATATACATTAGTGTTATATGCATTTAAGAAATTTGTTTTTCTCAAACTTTGACAATGGTAAGCTCTCCTGTATATAATATCAAGTGTGTGATCTGTAAAGAACCTGAGTCCACAAGAGCTAAATTAATCGTGTGTGATGGATATTGTGCTCAGTCATTCCATCTAAAATGCTTATCGATTCCAGCTGTTTTTTATTATATCCGAGCCAAACATTCAAAAAACATTACTTTTCGATGTGATCACTGTCAAGGTGTGACAATTGCGGATACTATTCGTATACTGAAAGAGCATTCTAATCGACTGCTGGATATTTGGGGTCAGATGGATCATTCGTTTGCTAATGCTAATTTGAACAGTGCCGCAACTCAATCTGCTGCAATGCATCCTACCACAACAATTGTAGCTATGTCGAGCGATATTGCGGCTCAGCCAATTATAAGTGTTCCTGAAGATAAAAGCATGCGGGCCAATCCCAAAGGAACAACAGTTAATTCAATCACTTCTCCTTTATCTTCTGGGGATAGAAATATTCTTGACTTTCACTCGTCGATATCAGCGGAGACTTTACAAGCTGCTCCTGCTCCTAGCAAGAGAGTCATTCCCAAAAGTGCAACAGTCAATTCTAACACTTCTTCTTTATCTTCTGGATATAAAAATTTTACAGACTTACAATCGTCGGCATCAGCGGAGACTTTGCTAGCTGCTCCTCCTCATATGTTGAACTTATCATCTCAGCTTCCGTCACTGGATGTAATTGCTCCGCCTGCGCAAATTTTTATATCTCGTTTGGCCTATGGTACGAGTCCTGATATTATCAAAAGCTATGTTATTGCGAAACTGGGATTTGAACCTTCTTTACTGCTCTGAAAAAAAACTAACGCCTCATAACTTAGCCATGCAGAAGATTTCATCGTTCCGTATTACTACAAAGACGGAACACAAAGTGCTCCTAAGACCTAATTTTTGGCCTAATGGTGTGTTTGCTAAGGGCTTTGTCACTGATATCTGGACAAATTTTCGATCAAGTGTTCGTCAGCAAAACAGAACTTAAAAAATAATTTAGATAACTCGTTTTTATTTTATTATCAGAATGTTAAAGGTTGACGAACCAACACCAATGAAGTTCGATTTTCCTCTCTTGTGTCCTTTGACAACTTTGTTTGCTTCACGGAAACTTGGCTCACTGAAGATATACATGATACTGAAATTTTTTCCTTCTTATAATGTTTTTCGTAAGGATCGAAATCGCTTGAGCGTTGGTAAGTCTGATGGTGGTGGTGTTCTAATTGGCGTTCGTCGATCAATTCTAGGTGCCTACTCTTGCGACTTTCTACCCCCTTCTCCTGTTGAGTGCATTAGTGTTTCAGTTCCCCTATCGTCTAACATTTCTTTGTTGATCCTCTCAGTCTATACCCCCTCTGGTTGCTCTTTACATGTCTATGAAACATTCTTTTTGGAACTCTCCTCCTTTATTTTCAAGCGCTTTCCTTATTCTTCGCTTATTATTTGTGGTGACTTAAACCTCTGGAATGTTGTGTGGAATGCATCATTTTCTGAAATAAGCTCAATTGACTGTCAATCCATTTGTTTCTCTTCATTTCTCTCCATGTGTTCACTTGCTCAATTCAACCATGTCCCTAATGTTAATAACAAAGCTTTAGATCTAGTCTTGTCTAACATTCCTTGCCTTGTCGAACTGCTCTGAACAAAGTCTTTTCTCCCCGCTTCAATTTCGTGGGAGCTAAATATAGTCAAATGTAGGCTAAAATAAGCTCCATTAATTGGTTTTCCTTTTTCTGTAATTTATATATTAATGATGCCTTACAAAAATTTTATAGCTCCCTTGAATCTCTGATCTCACAATATACAGTACACCTGTCTGCTTTCGAAAGAGATCAAAAGGCGCTCCTTGGCTAAATAAAAATATCACTTCTATCTTAAAAGCAAAGAATGCTGCCTGTACTAAATATCGTCTTACTGACTCTGCAATTCATCTTCTTAGCTATAAAAGTTTACGCAGGGAAGGTTAAAAATTGGTTAATATTGCCCAAAAGACTGATTATATTGAAGATTCAATTATAATGAATTTTTCTGGTCATATATAAATCGGCTTAAAAAATCAGGTGGTTTGCCGAGTTCGATGCACTATAATGGATTCTCTTCATCCAATGATTATTAGATTTTTGAATTCTTTGCTCAACATTTTTCTTCATTTTATGGTACTTCAACTGCTGGAAATTCTGATCATACTTTCGGTTTGTCCTTAAATTTGTCCTTTGCCTATGTAAGTCCTCTTGACATAGAGGCATTACTAAAAGGTCTGGCTGTGGTTCGGATGGAGTTCCTAATATTTTCGCCAAATCTTTGTCATCTTCTTTGTGTGTTCCCCTATCCATTCTTTTCAATTGTAGTCTTTCTGACAATGAATTTCCTGTTCCTTTTAAAAAGACTAATGTATTCCCAGTTTCTAAATCGGGTGATAAGAATAATATATCTGATTATCATCCTATCTCCCTACTTCCGTGTTTTAGTAAGCTTTTTGAAAGAATTTTGTAGGATCAGATATATCCCTTTTATTTCCATCTTTTGCTAGTGAACAGCATGGCTTTATCAAAGGTGCGTCCTCTCTCACGAATTTGCTTTCATTTTCAAATACTATTACGTCAGCTTTTGATAGAGCGAAGCAAAAAAACATCATTTATACAGATTTTTTTGCTCCAAATTTTTCTTACTCCTTTTGATTATTCCATATCTGGTACCTCCTTAGAATCAGTCGTTCTCTATAAAGATCTAAGGGTACTCTCTGATACTAAGCTGCATTATGGGCAACATATATCCCAGGTGATTTGCAAAGCCTCTCAAATATCAGGCTTTGTATTAAGATCCACCAAAAGCTTCAAAAATATTTCTTTCTGTATTTATTTATTTTTTTTTTCTCAATGGGTAGAAGTTTATTGGAATGTTGCTCGCAAATTCCTCATTAACACAGTTTATGTAGTATTATGGAGACTGTTCAACGTATGTTTACCCGCTCTCCTCTCTTTGAATTTTGCACCCCCCTTTTCCCCTTATTATGATTGTCTATCCCTCTTGTGCATGCCTTCTTAAGTCTTGCGTTGTACTCTTGCCAATGAATCTCTGTAATGAGGTATCCACCTATATTGCACAGCGCACAAGTAGATCGACAACGAGTTTTTAAACCTACCCTCTGCCAGAACCAATGTGTTTTATTTTTCGCCATTGGTACGTTTAACACGTAAACACAACTCTCTTGGTCTTGGTCCGATACCTCAATCTTTTGCACAGTATAAAAAAAAATTAGACAATTCATTCTTCTTTATAGTTTTGTAGATTAACTTGAGCGTACTTTCTAGTTTCAACTTTCTTGCTTTGTAACCTAATTTTTCTAGTTTTGTTTGGACAGGTATTGTTATTTCTTTTATTACTTCTACTTTTTCTATATTGTAATTGGATTTTTCAAATCTGTATATAGAATTCTGTAAATAAATAAAAAAATAAATGACTACTTTTGCAATCAGGCGAACACACTGGAAGCAGAATGGCAGTGAAATTAGATAATAATAATGGAGTTTTAGTTTTTCGACCTTAACTTATGGAAACAGTATATGAGAAAAGCTTTGATATTCACAACATTTTGTTCTGGTTACCCATTTTTTATGAAATTCTTCTGGCAGGAGCACAGTCCTGTTACTCGATTTGTTCTGAATAATAAAAAAAATCTTTTTAAAGAGGCCTAAACATTATCAACCGATGCGGCATGAAAGATTGCTGATGTTATTGGTTACATTATTATACCTGTACTTGCATTTGTTAAAAACAGTCAGAGAATGCATTTGATTTCAGTATACCATAGTGTTAAATGTTTTGGTCTGTTGTTTTATATTGCACCAGATTTTGTGAATCAATGAAAATTGAAATGGAAAATTTCTAAAGAAAATGAGTTGAATTTTATTTCCTTCCAAAATGAATCATTTTGTAAGGAAATCAAAATACTATGTGCGCCGCCTGAACTAAAATTTACTGCTTTGCTTCATGTCAAAAAAAGAAAAGATTGATATTGTAGAGGATAAAAATTGTGTCTTTGACACGCTACTCACTCGCCATACAGTTAATTGCCACCATCTAAACAAGAGCGCCATAGACCGTTATCTAGTTCACTTTACGGGCTGGTGCTGTTCTCACTTCAACACGATATCCAATTTACCATTGATCCAGTGTTGAAGACATTATGCTGCATACATTTATGGTCGAAATTATACAGGAACGTTTTCTTTACCTTGAATCTAACTTCTAACAAGTTAATATGAAAGATATATTTGCATAGTTATTCTTCTGAATCCTTTAAATATACACAAAACTAAACTAAAACCCAACATGACTCAGTTTGGAACTGTAATGACTTAATAAAAACATTCTTCGTATTGACCTCTACGGATTTCCCCCAACGTGATGAATTGCTCGTACGACATTAATTATAACCATTTCCCGCATTTAATTGGATTTCGCACTTCTCCCCCACGATCCGAGCAGGAACGGAGGACATGTCACTTGAGCACAATGTAGTTCATTGGCAAAGGAACCTAAACGATTTGGATAGGTTGTTACGTTCGAGTTGGGAAAAATGCTTTTAAGCTTCTTTTCAACATAAAGAATTCTGCTGAGTGCCAATTTAACAGAAACTGATTTCGAATTGACTCGTTTGGTCTATCGAACTTTTAATTTGGCTGGAATTATCCAAGTCGTGTAGCACACCCCGTAATACTTCTTTTCAAAGCAATGAAACTGCCACACAAACCCTCCATAGTATTTCTTGCTTATCGAGCGGATTTTGATGGTCGTTGTCTGTAGATGGTCTTTTTGAGAATTTTACGAGTTGTTGTAGTATTTCATACTCGACAGTATATTGAGTGGCAGGACATCATTTCCACCATTTCTAACGAAAAATGAAATCGATAATGTTTTTCATTACATCTTATGAGAGGATCATTCATGAAAGGAACGTTTTCACTTGCAGAGGAAAGTTATGTTTCTATCTTTAAATCAATGAATTATGAATAAGTTCTTTGAACTGTTGGTAGAAATTTAAATAGACTCATAGCTAACACAACTCGAAGTTGCGTTGCGTGTTCACCAATTTGCGATATTAGATGTGAAAAGCTTAGAAATATCTAGTACCCTAAGCCAGCTGCATATGTGGTAACTTATGTTTCTAAAGGGTATAGACTGCCCATAAAAATCATTTATCGATCGGTCATCTTCATAGATAGTTACCGCATCAGCATGAAAAATAAAACCTGCAAGCTATTAGTTGCTAAGATGTTCATAGTTTGCTTTGGAAAGATCGTTAACTATAGAAACCTAGTTCTATGAATTAATAAAATTAAGAATATCACCCATAAAAAATTCCTTAAAATCCATTGCTTCATATCCCAAAAGACAAAGGGTAAAATACTCAAATTACAAAAAAAAATGCCATTTTACTTGCTTGTCTCACCTTAAATCAAGTCTCTCATATCTGCCATGATTTTAAGTTTAAAATAATTCGAAATTATACTTGTGAGCAATAATCTTCTTAGTACATTTTCTTCATTAGAAACCATTTCCAAGTTGTCCTGAGCGACTTCAAAGTGATGACAAAGAAGAAGTGGGCCGAAAGTAGGCTTTTGAGTTTGTCAAGTATGACGTTTCTTAGATAACATTTAGCGGAAATGATACAAACGAGAACATATATTTGCGTGCTAATGTCTTCGACGCATCAAATCTAAAATAAATCTTTGACAAAGTACCGATAAAACGTATTACCATACCTGTATGTACAGTCACAAATCTTTAGAAAATTTGATCGATTTGAACAGTACTAGATGGCACTGATGAGACTATTCAAAGAGGCTAGTTCGCGGTGTGACGTAGTATTTCCGTTTTCGGGCCTGAGTAGAAGGCAACGATTGAAGGCGATTCTGAAAGCTGACTTCCAGGATTGTTTGAGGAGGTGGAAATATTACTGGGAGCGTATTGTTATATCAAACGGGTATGATAATGAATAACACCCATTCGGAGATATCATACTTTTGAGACAAACCTCCTATGGGTAAGGTAAGTCTAAAACGTATTGCACCCTTTTTTTGTCGTTTTTCGATTGAGTATTTCTTTTATTTAGAATTGATTTCATTTAAGTACATAGTGTTCATTATTATCTATGACTTTTTGCCATTTTCGGGGTAGAGCCATTATTCCATCTATGTAGAACTCCTGTGGTTTATCGGCAAAAAACCTGGCCAAGTGATTTTCAAAGTCCCTTTTTGAAGTGAATTTCTTTTCATTAAGGAAGTTTTGCAGAGAACAAATGGTAGTCTGATGGTGCAAGGTCTGAAATATACGGTGGATGCATTAAAACTTCCCAGGCAAGCTCTGTCAATTTTTGCCGGGTAATCAAAGATATATGTGGCCTGGCACTGTCAGCATGATAGACAACGCCCGTTCTATTGATCAATATTTTTTGGACTATCCAATATATATAGTTCAAAAAGTATTGAGCCTTTTTTGTCACTAGATGGTGTTCGTTGTCATATATCAGGCAATACTAATCAGATTGAGTCAAACTGACGTGCGCTTGAAAGATATCATTCCAGTCTACAATTATCGACATTTTCATCTGGACAGTTTTGTATTTCGTCGTTCGTGTCAAAAGTTGTATTCATTTAAAAATGAGTGAAATTGTTGAAAAAATTCGCTATATTATACAATATCACTACGATCAAGGTGAGAGTGCATCTAGGGCTCTTGAAAAAGTTTGTGATGTCTATGGTCCATATACTTTATCAAAAGGTACAGCTAAGAGATGGTTCGCTCGCTTTCTTTCTGAAAATTTTGATGTCAAAGATGCACCTCTCTCAGGTCGACCAATCACTTAAAAAGGCGATGAAATCTTTCAACAAATTGAAGAAGACCGACACATAATGGTTATGATATTTTTAAGGAACTGAATATCCATCACCAATCAGTTTTGAACCATGTGTGTAAGGCTGGATATACAAAAAAGCTCGATATTTGGGTGCCACGTGAATTCACACAAAAAAAGTTTGATCGACCGAATTCCCATTTGCGAAATGCTAATATGACGCAACGAAATTGAACCATTTTTGAAGCAAATTATTACAGGTGATGAAAAATGGGTGAGATACGAGAATGTCGTTCGGAAAAGATCATGATCAAATAAAGGTGAATCATCAAAAACGACTTCAAATCCAGGATTGACACCAAAAAAGGTTATGCTATCTGTATGGTAAGATTGGAAGGGAATTGTTCGCCATGAGGTCCTTGAACCTGGCCAAACACTCAATTAACCAGATGCAACAAGCAATTCAAAAAAACCGGCCAGAATCGATCAATAGCAAGGGCGTTGTCTTCCATAATGACAATGCCAGACGAGACACATATTTGATGACCCGGCAAAAATTGACAGAGCTTGGCTGGGAAATTTTGATGTTTCCACCGTATAGTCCAGACCTTGCACCATCAGACTACCATTGTTTCGGTTGTAATGATTTTAAGTCTACATGCGAACGAGGAACCGACCTCTCATCGGTTCTAGACGTTAAATCTGAGTAGTGCCAACGGATGGTACCCACCGGTCAACCAATCGGTGCACCGTAATCCATTCACGCGGTGGCTGCTTGTTGGCCAGCTAGATCGGAGAGGATTTCGGTCGTGGGTCTCCGAATGGATTACGCTCATCTACAATCTTCAGCCACCAATACATGCCCGTTTTCAAACGCGTCACAAAAACAAAACCATACGGAGAGGAAACCTACTTTACGTTACTCCGTATTTCTTCATTTACTCAGTCAAGGACAAAAATCTGATTTTTACTTCGCGTTCCCGAATTTCCGACACGGTACCGAAAAATATACTACGTTAACTCAACCCGACGAAAGCTACGTTAATAAAAAGGCAAAACAACAAATGTACCGCGTACCGCGCGCGACGCGAAACCGACCTCAGCGGATTTTCTCAAACTCTGCCCTCGCGACGGCATACTTACCCTGCACCTCATTTCCCGCTGAAAATAAGAACTACTGGAAAGGAAAGTAGTGTTTTAAGATTTTAGCAATTCATTTTATTGTTAAATTCCCTTTGAAAACAGTTTGAAATATTCTTATAAACAGATCTATATAATCAATAAAGTATGTGCGTTGCCCAACGAAAACTATTTCATATTTATATATTGTAGAGTTAATTTCACTAAATGAATTACCAAATCTACTCTCTAGTCTTATGTTTATTAAGTTTTTGTCGTCTAACGTTAATGCATATTTTATGTTTAATGGTTCGAATGAAAATGTATATAACGCATCAAATCAATTCTTATTGTCAACCTTGATGTTCATAAAATACTTCTTTCAAATTTCGAGCGGATTCATACAAAGTTTGACATCTTGTTGATGAATTACATTGAAGAGTCTTTATTGATTTGCAACACATAGGATCGTCGAAATTAGCGAGAACGTATCTATCTATTGGTGAGCGCGACATAACATAAAAATTATTTTCAAGTGAAGGAAACAAATGGGGCCTATCATCTCACGCGTATGGTATGGTATCGTTAGATGATTAATGTTTAAATAATTTTATTTTATAAATTAAGACTGGTATTAAGACATACACTGTGTGTGTTGAATATTTCCTGTTTTTTTTTTGTTTTGCTCATTCCAATATAGGATATTTTCTTGTTTTTGAGATTTACTCTTCAATTTAAGAGTCTTTGGAGTATAAATTATTTCAACAGGATGCCATTACATCCACACCTTAATTGCTATCTTAATCTAAGTCTTAAATATTTCATACATGATATTTAAATTTCATATACATTAAAACCGAATCATATACTAGTTATTTCTCCCCCTTTTTGGTAAATATTTGGTTATTGCTTAGGTAGAGTTAATAATAGTTTAATTATCTAGGACAGTATAAAGTATTGATTATTACGCACTAATCTGATTTCTGTGTATTTACACAATTCAAGGATCCGTACAATTCGTACTGCGTTCCATTGAGAATGTTGTGCGTTTTGTTATGTTTTCATTAATAACTTTAAAGATCGTTGTTATGATCAATTTTCTATAGCCAGACCTACTTACTTCAACTGTAATGTGTTTCTAATTTCATAAAAATTTTCGTTTACGAATACGATTCGCTGTCGTAATAAGTCAGTTCCTTGCATATAAAAATTTTAAGATAAAAATTTGGTTGAGCTTTTTTTTTTTAGTCCCGTTGAAAATTATAAATATGTTATTACAATGTTACTAGTTCTCTTCAGTGTACCACATGCCTTTCAATTTAATGGTCCTAGTTTTAATTTTTTTCTTGGGGTTTGATTTTGAAGTCTTATTGGTTGTTTAAGTAGTTCAATTTTATTCGTTTAGGCTCAGAAGGAGTATGAATAAAAATCGTTTGCATGCATTATTTGACCACGTTTCATTTAGTTTGAATAATGTTTATAAAGGGTTGAATAAAAAGCAGCTCAAAATCTTTGAAAAGTTGTGATGTAAAACTCAAACCTGGTTCGTTGATATTTGATAGCTTAAAGGATATCCGATTTCTTTTGTTTACTTCTGCTATCACTTTTTTCTACGTATGTACTAGTTACTCGTTCGGTAGTCCGAGTCATATTCCTGTATTTATTCGAAATTTCAGCATTATCATTGAAAATTTCGAGCAAACCATAGCCCATTAGAACTGGATCCAAGTTTTGCCGTAAGGATTC
Organism: Odontomyia ornata; assembly: GCA_963969285.1. NCBI lineage: Eukaryota > Metazoa > Arthropoda > Insecta > Diptera > Stratiomyidae > Odontomyia > Odontomyia ornata. Next base: position 286,108,306 of record OZ017739.1, on the reverse strand, counting down.
CTCTAGCTTTCGTTATTATTCTAATAATCATATTTATTATTCATCGCTCAATGTTGAGAGGCTAGCGTACGATCAAGATTTATTCAATTGTTCATTTTCAGGACGTCGTTCGGCTGCCGTGGTTAATAAATTATTAAATTCCATCTCAAGACTTTGTCGTGCCTGTCAATTTTGTGTTGGAATTTGTAAAGCAAACGCCCTTGCATTCGCATCGAAACTCTCATCTAATGCTGATTCCGTTCTTGTCTTTGCTGATGCACCTTTTTAAGGAATTCGGATGTTTTCGCGGTCCTTTTGCGAAAATCCTGCCATATATGGTTATCATATGATTTCAATTGTAAATTATCTTATCATCACCGACCGCTTGGCCTCAAATTACACTAGTTTAAATACACTTAATTTCTATTCACAAAATTCCGTCACCTTTCCACTGGCAGCCGATCCTCCGCGCGCTCTCCATGTGGCTGTCAAATCGACTTTTTCGTTGAATTTTCTGGCAATTCCCAAATATACAGTTGAGCCCTCACCAAAAAGGGCAGGGACATTATTAATGCTTTTTTGAAAAAATGTATAACACTGCTCTAGTACTTTGGGGTCTGTCAGTAAAATGATATGTATGCTAGGAGTATGAACTGCTTGGATGACCATAGCTAATGCATCATACAATCTATCTAATTTTGATGTGATGCTCACCAGTTTGGTGCCAAATTGTTCATTCAAAGTACAATCGAATATCTTCTACGTACCCCTGATAGCCGATTCAATAAAACACCGGTAAATAATCTCAAGACGTGAGTATCCACCGTCTTTAAGCCTTCAGGTTTTGCAAGTGTTTCCAACGATAACTGTAATCCGTTATTGATGGATTGTGTCTCTGCAGCTCTGACGTAGCGGCCAACAATCCAGCGAAAACTGGTCCATATTCGTCCATTTAGTGATCATCGGATGCCTTAGGAGGTGATTGGAATTGAAGATATGCAGCTTGCGACGATGGCGACTGTGTTGGATGCATTTATTTAGATTTGATTATAATTTGGATCGAACTGAACATCATACCTTGGTATCCGCGCACACACTTCCTACTTCTGGTATGCTGAGCTTAACTAAATCGGCTGCTTAAATCAATTTCGCCGATTTTCTCAATTGTTGAGTAGATAGCAGCCACGCGACTCGCAACACACACTCTGCCACCATGTGGCTGTCCATTTTTCTTTTGACATCCCACGACAAAATTGACGTGGGATGTGCAACCGTCACAACCGACATGAGATGCCAAGCCACACGGTGGTAAGGTGTGTTAGTAGTGGTCGCCAGCGGCGTCGCAAGATTCATTACACGGTCTCTGCAAAACTTCCTCGATGAAAAGAAATTCACTTACAATGGGACTGTGTTAATCACTTGGCCGAGTTTTTCGCCGATAAGTAACAGAAGTTATTGTATACACAGATGGAAAAATGGCTCTACCCGAAAAATGTAAAAGATCATAGATAATAATGAGCAATATATACTTAAAAGAAATCCATTTTAAATAAAAGAAATATTCAATTGAAAAATGATAAAAAAAGCTCATTATTTTTTAGAATATCAAAGATATATATATATATATATATATATATATATATATATATATATATATATATATATATATATATATATATATATATATATATATATATGTATATATATATATATATATATATATATATATATATATATATATATATATATATATATATATATATATATATATATTTATCTATATATATGTATATATATATATATATATATATATATATATATATATATATGCATATGTACATATATATATATATATATATATATATATATATATATATATATATATATATATATATATATATATATATATATATATATATATATAGAAAGATAGATCGATAGATATACGACTGTGTCCAAAAAATAAGGTGACATTTGAATTTAAACTGTACGCGTCGAAGGATTTGGAGAATTATTTATTTTTAGGTTGGTAGTACTGTCAGTGACATCTTTGTCAAATTTACATGTCATTTGCGAAACGTTATCCGCCTAAATAGGCCGAAATCATGGAAAGAAAATTCTTGGTTTTTACACCACGATAATGCACAATCCCATACTGCCAAAAACTCAACTCATATCGTTCTGCAAGCACCTTACCTTACCTTACCTGGTCTGGCAACCTGGTCTGGCAACGTGCGACTTTTTGCTGTTCAGCAAGCTCAAAAGACCATTCCGGGGACACGATAGAGGAACCGCAGCGAAAACGGAACTGAAGTCCATCCCGGAAAGTGACTACAATAAGTGTTTCGAAGATTGGAAAATCCGTTGGCATAAGTGCATTGCATCGGGAAGGGATTACTTTGATGGGGAATAAAGAACTCCCAAAATAAAAACAATGTTACCTTATTTTTTGGACACAGTACATATATACAGGTTTATATATATGTATATATATATATATATATATATATATATATATATATATATATATATATATGTATATGTTTATATATATATATATATATATGTATATATATATATATATATATATATATATATATATATATATATATATATATATATATTTATTTATATTTATATATATATTCAGTTTTTTTCGAGGAAAATGAACTTTTTTTCTAGCTATGCCCAATTGAACAGTGGCACTTAAACGGTTTTGATATTGGGCAATTGAAATATAAATTTCCCTTCATCTAGCACATTCGTGAATGTTTAATAATTTAAATATCGAAGATTTATTTTTCAGCAAAATCGAAAAGCTGGTGGCATATTCCATCATACGCGATTATATTCGTAAGTTTGTCACACTTGATCAGGATATTTTCGATTGATAAGTGTTGAATAGTTTTGATCGGTGAGTTGAACGACTGTATTTATTCCTTGAAGTCGTATTGATCCTAGCATCATTGCTAGTTGCAGTTGCAGTTATCGCCGCCGTAATCTGTGCTGGTACGCCGAAATTGGTTAATTTTGCATTTCCGTGTGTAGGACGTTCGCTCGACTTATGTCCCTAAGAATTTTTTTCATTAATTGTAACTACTCTAACCCCTGGTGCACTTCACGGCACATTCAGGTGATTTGTCGTTCTGTTGGCGGACCCGATACTTGATGTATATCCTGCAAATGCCACTACTACAACATCCCATCAGATCCAAAATTTCATGGCATCGCAAAGCAACCATATGACAGTTTCTGTGTCTTGATGTTCAAGGGCACTCTAAATTGAAGCTAAAAAGTCGGAGGAATCACAGTCTATGGCCATTTATTCTTGTTGCTCTGGCGCCCCGTGAGAGGAAACTTTTCCTTTTCCCTGTCTGGTGTGAAAGTGGAATTGTCTGGCAGACTCACGCACTAGTTACATGATTACTTTGCTTAAAACAGGGGTTTTTTTTTTAAAATTCGAACATCCATCTGAATTTTTCTTTCACAATGATTCCTAACTTAAAACTTTGGCTCGGGGTGGCTTATGTATCCCGGTGCTCAAAATGAGTTCTTCATTTTTTTAACTGTCTTGCGTGAATATTATGCGCGAGATTTCCTTCCAGGTGGTCGGGTGGGAAACAAGGGTCACTCGTAACAATATACACATGGGCTGAAAAATCTATTCACCCAGCCGATATCTCGAACCATTCAACTCCTGTAAGACACCATTGCTACTCATACTGTCCATCAAACTAGATCAGCTTGCTTAAAAGAAAATAAAAAAATAATTGTAATCATTCAAAAACCAAAAATATAATATTGGTATCTAAATACAATATTGTTACTACTCATACAGTACATAAAACTAGATTAAACTTCTCAAAAAAGAAAATAAAAATAATATTAATTGTTCAAATAACAAAAATATAATATCAATATTCAAATACAAAATTAATGTTACTCATACTTTTCAACAAACTAGATCAATCTTCTTAAATAAATCATCAAATAAATATTTCAATTAATTAAATAACAAAAAGAAAGTATGAATATCCAAACATAATATTATCGATCAAACTGAATCAGTCTTCCTTTAAAATAAACTCAAATAATTATATTGATCATTCTAATAACCAAAATATGATATATATATATATATATATATATATATATATATATATATATATATATATATATATATGTATATATATATAACACCTTAAAAACTCCACTCAACTCCACTCTAGAGCTTCCCTAATGAAACGCACATATTCCTACTCAAATACGTGTATTGGTTCTACAGAATACATTCAGTTATCTTGGTTTTTGATGATTACGGGTGCCACCCTGCCTTGTATTCCAACTCTAGCGCTTTAATGTGCCTTTTGAATGACTCCCGCTCCGCTTCGGTTACAGCGAGACGTGCCGATTGGCGCAGATAACTGCTCTTGCGGCGATATTCTATAATGTGCCCACCTCCTTACCGCTTCTCTCCTGGCTCGACCACAGCATATCAAACGGCTTGGCCAAGCGTGAACGGTATTCCTCGATAGTTATTGGCTTCGAACCCATTCTGGGCGTCGCAGCGATTTCTTCCTCGAGCGACGGACGGAGTTAAAATGTCATCAAAGGCCGCCACTCACATATGTCGGTGGTGGTGGTTGCTGGCAGTGGTGGTGGTGTTTGATTGCCGGTGGCAATTTGGCCCAAATTGTAATGTCCGCACGATCGCTGATGTTGCGTGGCGCCTGCAATGTCGCTGGCAATGCATGTTTGTCGTACAGCACCCGATGGTTAGATGGTGGCAATGCAGTTGCCACTCACGTATGCCGGTCGTGGTGGTTGCTGGCAGTGCGAGCAGGTCGTTTGGTTGCCGGTGGGGATTTGGCCTAAATTGTAATGTCCGCATGATTGCTAATATTGCATGGTGCCGACAAGGTCACTGGCGATACATGATGATCGCATAGGCGCCGATGGTTAAATTGAAATCGTGTTAACTGGCTCACTCCTCGGCAAAATGCCTTCGAAAAACTACTGCTCGGGCAAGAGCCTTGAGCAGAGCAAGTAACACTGCTTGAATACGGGCTCGTGAACTAGCTGGCTGATGTGCGTAATGTTATGCTATATAGAAATGTCGACAATCATTTAAGCATTCGCACTCCACCAAGTGTTATACGGTCAAGCACATACGCCCATTGTCATCAAAACATGTACTTGTTGACCAACGGCAAGCGAAAAGACTTCATAATTCGCTTTACATAAGCCATAACATTAGCGACGACGACGACTATGTGCATGAGAAGCTTCGGGGTGTGCTTCCAGCGGAGTGACACTGTGGAGAGAACAGAAAAGCTAAACAAAAGCTTTTCCTCGCCTGATTTCTCCAATTCCGCCAATTCGCCGCAAAAGTTTCACCATGCGAGCAAGTGAGACGGAGCCGGGAGGAAGAAGCTTTCGTGGAACGAGAGCGCACGTTTCGGCTACTCAGTGAATTAAGGGCGAATTGAGGCCGCAGAATCGTTTAAAAGCAATTGATCGAGCGAGAATCAGGGAGCAGTTACTACAACAGGAAAGCGGTGTTCGAGCCAGTCGGTATGTAGAAAGTAATCCGTTCGTACTCTTGAAAGTTTCGTTCCGGTGCAACTGCGGAATATCTTCGCTAATTAGTTAGATGGTGAGGTGTAGGCTTGAGCCGCGAACCTCATTCGGCTTGAGGGCGTTTTACGCTGTGTAGCCACCATCAACTAACTCTACTTTCATCCAGGCATCCTCCGTCCGTGAAGTCAACTACGAGCGAAGGTGCGGCGGTCGACGGGAGCAGTTATGGCAGCAGCTCCACGAATACAGGCGGCTCGCACGCATCTCGACCACCACAGCAGAGCGGACCCAGTGGCAGCAGAAGGTAATGGAGCTGCGGCGCCACATCAAAAAAGGAGGTGAAGGATCGTCTACGCGCAACTAAACGCAACCAAGCAGCTGTAAAAAAACAAGACCATTACAAATAAATATTAATTAACTTTGAACTGGGTGTTTCCTTTTGGCAAATGAAAAGAGTTTGAGGCAGTTAAGGTAAGCTGTAGGTGGCGAGGCTGAGTAGTGCTCAAAGTACCAGAACAGGGCATCCCGGAGAAGGCTGGGGGGATCCTGTGAGGTATGAAATATTCAACATAACAGTAATGTTATTGGTACGTCTGCTTGGATGCGGGCTGTTTGACTAGCTGGCTGTTGTGCATCATAGGTTAGCCGTACGTATGCTGTAAGTCTCGGGCTAAATACCTTGAGATGGTTCTACTAGAGCAAAGGCCTTGAGTAGGACAAGCGTAGTATCAATCGTGATTCGTTTGTTCATGGCCATGGACATTTATACAAAAATAATGCTTACCTCAAGCTTACCTCTATTGCCAATCAATTGCATTTTTTACTGGGTGCATTTACCTCTTTGCTTAGTCAACTAAAATAACGATTAATATTAATAAAAAATAGGTCAGTTATCTTACATACTTTCTTCCATTAGATTCAAACATACTAAATTTTGATTCAGCGCGCCAGAGAACGCTTTTTCAGAATGCGAGGGGATTATTTTTTGCTCTTTCGCAAATTCCGATCGGGCTTTCAAATTTTTTTTCGACACATGTGGTTTTCGGCGTGCTACGCAGCCTCGTAAACCTACTACCAACAGTCTATTTCTGACTGTTTTAGACGTAATGCGGACGCTTAGTTGATCTGAGACAGAAGCTGCTACTGTGTTGTTACTTGTGAGAAAAGGATTCGCCTTACTTAAATGGCAAATAAGCTGATCCTCTCTTTCAGTTGTTTTTCTCGCTTTTTATTTTTTTGGCGGTTTCCACGCTGCCTGTGTGAGTGAAAACTTGAATTGGGTCGTATATAATCTTTTTAGCGTTTAGAAAAATAATTTTATAAGGCCCTACTAAAATCGCGTCCTGTCTATCCGTCTGTCCGTCCGTGGGTCATAGCAATTTTTCCCGCAAACTATAAAGTCCAAAAACATCAAGTTTTGTATGAAGGTGTAAAGTGTGGCTCTCTGCAAAGGTCAACTACAAAGAATTTTATAAGGTATTTAAGGGGGTCTCCAAATACAGTGGAGTGGCCCAAAAAAAAATTTCATCAAAGGTGGCCAATATGGATATCAAATAAAAGGTCTTGATGAGAACTTTTCAAGACAAGTCTCAAACTGACATTTTTTGCTTCGAAGGGCATACAGCAAGGAGAAATATATGAAAAATGTGTGTCTCCCCCCTCGCGATTGGACACCTGTGATCTGAAAATCTCAAAAAAATTACGGAGGTAGGTGTTTATGAGTACAACAACAACAAACACCTTAAAAGTCAAAATTCGCTCAACTTTGTTAATAATAGTACGATCTTCGAATTTCACATTTTCCCCAATAAAATCGGACAGCTAGCCTTAAACTCAACGAAATTTCATAGTTGAGTGAGTCTTACAAAAGGTCCTCATACTTTGCATGTTTGATGATACACGGAAGTTATAGCTATATAAAATATATCCAATTACAACAACAATAACACATAATTTTGGTATTTTATAGACTTGCCATCGATTCAGACACTGCAGTTTTGATTTGTTCTTCTTAAAATTTTCAAATAAGAACAATAACATAAATATTTTTGAGGATTCATGATTTGAGTGATGTTTGTAATTTTTCAACAGAATGGCGACTGTTGAAAATAGAGAAACAATGAATTTTATTTTAAACCTTCACATCTATTTGACATATTTCTTGACTTTATTTGTTGCCGGTGACTGCATTTCGGAGACACGGGTGTCAGTCTGTCTACCCAACTGGTTTGAATACATGCTATCCTTGGCGATGGTACTCATTGAAGCTTTTTCAGATAACATAGTACGTATGGACAATTAACTTCGTAAGGGCTGGTATGCAGCTTTTAATTTATGTATACATATATGTATACATGTATACATATTTAAACATATACTCGTATATACACACATATATACATATATATGTGTATGTATATGTATGCATATATTTATTTATATATATATATATATATATATATATATATATATATATATAGATATATATATATATATATATATATATATATATATCTATATATATATATATATATATATATATATATATATTTATATATATATATATATATATATATATATATATATATATATATATTTATATATATATATATATATATATATATATATATATATATATATATATATATATATATATATATATATATATATATATATATATATATATATATATATATATATATATATATATATATATATATATATGTATATATATATATACTACCGACAAAAAGTTTGGAAGCACCTGGAATTTTCGTTATATAACTTTATAAAAGCTAATTTTATCTATGTTTTAGTTCAAGATACTAGCTTTCTAAATTACTCTACAGCGTTTTGAATAATTGTTGCGGCCTTCATTTAAAGATATTGGTTAAAAATCACAAAAATCTATAAAAATCCTAATAACCCAATATAACTTTGTTTAATTTACTGAGTGCCCTTCCACATTTTTTCAAGAGTCAAAGCTTGCTGTACGTTGACAGTATGAACAGTCATCTCAGTTAAAAATAGTAGTTGATTATTTGTACAGCGAACAGTTGATTTTTAGGGTTTTGTAAAATAATTTTACAAAACCCTACTAGTTTCGCGACCAGTCTGTCCGTCTGTCCGTCCGTCCGTGTGTCACAGCAGTTTTTCTCGGAAACCACTTAAGCTAGAAACATCAAATTTTGTGGGTAGGTGTAAAGTGGTGATCTTTTGAAAGTTCCACTAAAACAAAAATTATAAGGTATTTAAGGGGGGTCTCCCCATATAGGGGAGTGACCCCCCCGAAAAAAAAATTTCATTGAAGGTAGCCGATATGGGTATCAAATGAAAGGTCTTGATGAGAACTTTTCAAAACAGGTCTTAGTTTGGCAAAATTTCCTTCGAGGGGTGCACAGGGAGAGGAAATACACGAAAAATTTGTGTCCCCCCCCACCCTCGCGATTGGACACCTGTGATCCGAAAATTCTGAAAAAAATCAAGAATGTAGGCCTAGCTGAGTACAACAACAACAAATACGTGAGAAGTCGCAATTCACTCAATTTTGTTAGTAATAGTATGATTTATCGATTTTATGTTTTCTTGAATAAAATCTTAACGGTACCCTTAAGTTCAATAAAATTCAATATTAATAAGATTGATCTATCCTGAAAGTTTCACAAAGATTGAATCATATTTTGCGAAGTTATAGCGGTTTGAATTTTCCTGTATTACTATGGAACAATATGCGCTGCATTTATTACTATGGCAACATACTCGTATGGCTATGGAACAACATGCGCTTTTTACCGACTCAGACACTACAGTTTTGCTAGGATTTGCATGAAAGTTTCAGGAATGATAGGTGTCATGCATATCTTTGAGAGCTAGTGGTATCAGTAATCGTAAAACAAAATAGTGGCTGTTTTAAATGCGAAGATTTAATAATTTTGAATTATTTTTTCCCAACTTCAACGTTTAATGCGCATGCTTTGAACACTTGATTTAATTTAATGGATGACCAAAGATGAGTACCTACAATTAATGCTCATAAGTGAAACAAGTCAAGGAGGTGGGAGAGAGCTCCTAGCAAAAGGGTATTGCAACCATTCTAGGATTCGAAAAAATTGGCCATTAATCGATGATAACAGTACAGGAGAGTGGCCCCTGAAAAAAAAAATTCATCAAACGTAGCCGATATGAGTATGAAATAAAAGTTTTCATGGGAGCTTTTCAAAACTGTTGTTAAACTGTCAGTTTTTGCTTCAGTGGGGGCACAGGGGGGAAATACATGAAAAATGTGTTTCCTCTGTCGCGAATGGACATCTGAAATAATTATCAAGGGAGATATTTATGAGTATAACAATAACAAAAACCTCAGAAGTCGAAATTCGTTCAACTTTGTTAATAATAGTATGATCTTCGTATTTCATATTTTCTCCATTAAAATCGTCTTTGACATGTTTCTTGATTTGATTCGATCTGGTGACTGCATTTTGTAAATTGAATACAAAACCCTTCTGACATGAGCGTAGGTCTGTTTACTCAACTTGTTTTTGTTTCTTTTTGTTTTTGGTTGTTTAGCTTGGGCTCTCAAAAATATTAATAATTTCTTTTATTATGTGTTCAAAATGGGAAAAGGAAAACAGTTGACAATTAAAACATGATCTGTAATTGTTGTTTTACGAAGTGTAGATATATTGCGAAAAAAAACTCAATATATCGCCAAAAAGAGTCCATTACACACTTGCGAAACACCAGGAGACTGGCAGTTTTTTGGATAGAAAACGGAGCGGTTGACCAAAAACTTCTTCGATTGCAGAGTACAGATTTATAGCAACAAGTTCCAAACGTAATCATTGACTTACAGCACCGGATATCATCCGGAAGTTGAAGAAATGCGGTACAAAAAAGTATTAACTTCTACAGTGAAGAATCGTCTTGCATTTGCTGGTCTGCACGGTTGTGAAGCAGTTAAAAACCATTATTACAAGTGTTACATAAGAAAAAACGTCTACAATAGACAAAGCAGCATGAACATTGGACAATGGAACAGTGGAATAGTGTACTATAGACGGATGAGTCTTGATTTGAAATTTTTGGCTCTAATCGATGAGTGTTTGTTCGTCGTAGGACACATGAACGAGTATCTAAAGATTGATAAGTATCATCAGTACAACACGTTTAAGTCTGGGGACGTTTTTCTGGGGCGATTGTCGCGGATCTTGTAAAAATTGATGGTATCATAAGAAAGGAGCAATATTTGAAAATATTACATGATCATGCTTTGCCTTCACGGAAACGCATTGTGGGTGAACCAGTCGTGTTTCAACAAGATAATAACTCGAAACACTCAGCTAGAATATGCGAAGTCTTTTTGGAAGAACAAGAAATGAAAGGTACACTTGAACTGATGGTGTGGCCGCCGCAGTTACCTGAAGTATCGCCCATAGAAAAATTGTGGGATGAGTTTTACACAAAAGCCAAACAACGTTTGCCACAGAGCACTAGTCAGTTGTGGCAATATCTACAGGAAGCTTGGAAAAAACTTG
>OZ017739.1:286062213-286094713 GCA_963969285.1 Odontomyia ornata | reverse complement strand
GCCAATATAAATCAATGTTTTATAAAAGTTGTACACTGTACATATATATATATATATATATATATATATATATATATATATATATATATATATATATATATATATATATATATATATATATATATATAATATATAATATATATATATATATGTAGATATATATATATATATATATATATATATATATATATATATATATATATACATATATATATATATATATATATATATATATATATATATATATGTATATATATATAAATATCTAGATATATCCATACATTTATTGAATAAGCCATTGTCGTAGGTAAAGTGAATTACAAAAAGTGACGAGTCAAGACAGTTAAGCATCAAAAATAATTAAAATTAAATTTACTATATAACTAAAATATGTATTGTTGCGTGTTTCCTGGTTCGCGGCTGATGATTTTAATGTTCCGGGAAAGTGAAAACACACTGTCTTTTAAATTAAGTTATAAGAGTTTATTTACCGAGAATTCACAATAATTAATTTCACTCTATCTTGCAAACCGCATTTTAATTTACATTTCAGTTGTCAATCAATTTATTGTTTCAACTGTCTTCAAATGCACAAAAATCTTTTACTTCACTATCGACCAATATCGCCTTAAATTTTTGCTCTGCTCTTAACGCAGTTTTTACTATTGAAGTTTTGCTATCGCAGTTTTGCTATCACTATATCCTCCATTCATTCAGTTCGGCTTTATATAGGATTTCTAGTCATTAAATCCAATTCTCGTATATTGCCTACTGTTTTGATGAGAACTACCTGGAATATTCGAGCAGTTCTGAGTACTTGCAGTGACGTCACTTTCAGATATTGATAACGGATCTACTTGGTCGATTCTTGTGCTTTTGAGTACATTCGTTTATTGATCATGAATGAGTCACACCAATGTTTTTTGTTGTCAGCAGATCTAAAAAGTAGGTATCTTCAGAAAAAAGAATCTGTTTTTATTTTTTTTCTATCTTCAAAAACCACTGAGATATTAAACGTTAAAGTACGTCCTCCGCGGCAAAAGCCGATCAAGCGACCGCGCTAAATGTGACGTCACACTGCGAGTCGGCGCTTGCTTATATCTACATGTATGTACTTTTTCTCGTCGCGCTCTTGTAGTTTTGCTTTAAATTTAATTGTTTACATATTGTGGATCGCTAAAATGGTGAAGAAATATTGTATTGTGCCTATGTGTAGCAACTCCAGTGAAAAAACACCCCAAAAATTGTTTTTTTCTGTACCATATGACAGCAACATTCGGAAAAAGTGGTTAAAAGTGATGAAAAGAGCAGATCTTCTCACAGCATCTAGTCACGTACATTGCTGTGAAGATCATTTCGACGTAAGTTTTGTGTTTATTATGTATAAATCCAAAAGTGTTTTTAATTTTAGTTATTAGTACCTATTACGTACCTAAGCCACACATGACTAGACTACAGTAGAAGTTAGGGTGAAACCTCGATTAACCGTGTGCAAATTAACCGGCTTGCAGATTATCCGTGCTATGTGGCCCGAATTATTTTGAAGAAAAATTACCAAGTTGGAGGATTTTGTAAACAAAATTCTTTTACAAAATCCTACTAGATTTTGTACCTGTCTATCCGTCCGTCCATTTATTCATCCGACCATGTGTCAAAGCAATTTTTCTCAAAAACTATAGAAGGTAGAAAGATGAAATTTTGTGGGGAGGTCAAAAGAACTTTGAAAAATTACTAAAAACATAAAAACATTTAGAAAACCCCTAAATCTGTAGAATCTGATTGCAAAATTGGTGGTTGTGCAAAAAAGAACCGTAAGATAAGATATAACGTGGCGTTTTAATCAACTTTACACTAAGCGATAAATTGTTTTGTTCGGTTAAACCTGTTTTTCGATTAACAGATTTTTCTCATCCAACTGTCCGCAGAGATAATCGAGGTTTCACTGTACTTAATAAAAGAGGATACGCATGTTGATAGTCAGGGGTAAGGAGCAAGCTATTACTATGTTGTTTGTAATAGATAGTTATTTCAAAAGTATGTGTACCAAGATCAAACCTGGTATCGATAATACTGACTGTAATGTGAAGTGTAACAAACTTTTAGTTTTATTGATAAATAAAAATATAACAAAACCAAAAGCAAATATGATTTATTTTTTTCTAGTAGATGATTTTAAACTTTCTATTTCTGGGTCTGAGCGTTTTTTGTGTGTGTTTTTTATGTATGACCATGGCATGTCGATACTGGGTATCTTAGTGGAGGCTCATTATTACAAAAACAGTAGTGCGACTGCATTATTTTAAGCACATGGTTTTATGTTGCAGATTGAAAATGATATGGAAAATTATGTCAAATATAAATTAGTCGGAGGAATACTGAAGCTTTAAAAAAGACGCCTTAGATTTTGGTCTTACAAGCAACGCGATCGGGATGATATTTAGAAAAACTTTGCCAGCAGTGGCGACTTGCATGAAACGGTTGATAATTTTTCCAGATTCCCAAGATGTAATGAGTAACTTACCAATGGCATTCAGAAAGAGATACAGTAACGTACAAAGTATAATAGATTGCCTGGAGATTCAAATTGAAAAGCCAGCCAATGCTGTCCAGCAAGCTTTAACATGGACGGAGTACAAAGGTTGTAATGCGATTAAGTATCTCATATCCATTACTCCAGACGGTCTGATAAATTATATATCGGAAGGTTACGGTGGAAGGACATCCGACTCCTTAATATTTGAGGATTGCGGAATACTCGAAACACTACCGAGAAATGCAGCTATTCTCGCCAATCGGGGATTTAAAAACATAGCTCATCTGACATTCCCAAAAGGATTTACATTGAGAAGACCACCCAGCGTCTACAGCAATGTGACTCTTACAAAAGATGAAGTGATCGAGACTAAAAAAATTGCTGCTTTACGTATTCACGTCGAGAGGTCTATTGGTAGAATAAGGCACTTTGGATTTTTGATGCCACATGCTTGTGTTGACTATAAACAAGTCGATTTATTAGATTCTATTATTGTTACAGCATGTGGCATCATCAACTTACAAAGCCCTCTATTTGATCAGAGTTACGATACACATTTTTAAGTTTTAGTGTTATTTTATGTTCGGTTTATAAACATAGGAAGACATTCTAAATGTACCTACTCATCGCATTATATTTGAAAAATGTAAAACGGACCATATAGAATGGCGTTCTTTATTTCAAGCATGATATAATATGTACATACTATTATTTTTCTTAAAAAAACATGACATGTCAAAGGTAAGCTTACTAATAGTTATATAATAATAATAATAAAAAAAACAGTGAGTTTTATTGTGTCTCAGGATTGATTAATTTTTTGTAAATGTACTTCTCCCAAAAGGTTGTTATCTTTGAAAATAGTTCATCGCAGTAAGTCTCATCGTAAGGAACTTCATAAATCTGAATATTTTTGGATACTTCGAAATCAGGCAGTGCCACACAAAACAAACTCTTTTTTTTCTTTGTTACATACATCTATGACTGAATTTGTGCATAATATTTTTTCCCAATATTTCCATCATCAAAGTAAGAAGTGATTGTTGAGGATTTTGAAGGGCATTTGATTTCTATTACGTAATCTTCAGTTAAACCATCTGGCGATGCTCCAAAGAACGGCACATCAGGATTTAGTTCGAGTCCAGAGTGTTTTATTTTAAGATCTTTAAGTCTAGCAACTTCATTTCTTACTGATTCTTCAAGTGCTTTTCCCCTTTCTACAGCTTTTGTCTTAAGCAGGATATTGGCTCCAAATATTTGCTCCAACAGGGATCCATCCTCTGTTTGGCAGTGTGCTGCTTCATAGGCTTTTGACCCAGTAACTCTTCCATAACGCATTTCATACCATAGAGTTGATTCGGATTGTGCCATAGTTGCGTTTTGTACCATTTTACAGCGTTCTTTTGTGAATATGGTTTTGCAGAAAGCAATAAAATGGTGAAAGTCTTGGCTTGCATTTTTTTTCAAAAAACCACATATAATGTAATGCATAGATAGCTTGAGTATTTCCGGTGTGTCATTAACATATGCAGCCAGTTGACATTTCATTGGAGATTCACGAAGCTTTTCCTTTACCTTCTCATAAAACATGTCACCATCACATTTTATTTTACTTTCTGGTTGTTGAGAAGCAAAATCTTTTGATTTTAAAACTTTAAAGATGTCCCAACACCTGCAATAAAACGAGTGCTTTAGTCATGAGGAAATAAAGCAAATAAACAGCGTTACTTTGTCAAATAGAGTAATAATAAAAAATATATGTATATATAGATATTTTACCCGAAAGAGTCGATTTTTTCCAGTAACATTTTACTGAAGTCGATGCAGGCTCGTCGGTTCGTCGATGCAGCCACATGAAAAATGCGATCGAATGCTTGCAACCACCTCTAGACGCAGCGCAATCTTCGCATGTTACGCTTAGTACTTGGCTGTCGACTTCATTGCATTTTAAAGTGCAAAGATACGGCTTAACGCGCACGCGATGCTCCGGAGTAATACGGCATTTCACGGTGCATACATTGCCTTCCCTTTTAACCTGCACATATCCTATGGCTTCATCGCCATAACTTTCTCTTCCTGATCTGTAATGAATTAACTTTTATTATTTTTACATAGAAGATACGCAATACTTTAAATTCTAAAGACATATTTCACATGGATCCCACCCAAACTAAATAACATCACCCAGTTGATTTGCTCTAAAGGATAAAATTAACTTTTTGTCTGTAAATGTAATATCTAACAAGTCGGGTAGACAGACTTAAAAAATGTTTGTAACCACTGCCATTTTTAACAAAAACAAATAGTTGCCTTCTAATAAAACTTGATTGAAATACTAACATACATGACTAGTCAGACATGTACTTACTTATTCAGTTTTATTCCTCGCATTTCAGCGGCTACATAATCGCCATTCTCGGACAAATATCGTGCAACCATAAAAATGTCGACTTTTGGCAGGTTATCCGACTGTCCTGTCACGAAACCCTCTTCCATCACTATTTCAATTTAATAAAAATAATAATAATCACTAACACAAACACTAAAACCACTTTACAAATCAGATTTTATGATAAACACTCCGTATCACTCGCAATCAGAAATCACACTCGCAGTGTGACGTCATTGTAGAAGCGTACGAAGGAACGCAAATTTAAAAAAGCGGCGAAACTTTACAACGTTGTAACATTGGAAATCCTGGCCCGATTTCAATGAAACAAAAATTATTATTGTTTTCACGATTACGCGCATTAAACGCATTAACTTTTAAAGTAATATTTCGATGTGTTGGTGTTCTTCAATCAGCAGCTCGCATAATAGTTTGGACATGTAACAGTACTTACAGCATGTTCTTCAATTTTGATAATGACGATCTAATAGATAAATTTGTTGGCAAGTATGTAGTCTACAATAGCTAAACGAATCATATTTGAATGGTAATACACTTCTATTCATGTTGGATAACATTTAATTTCATAAACGAGCTGCGTACTGATTTGAAGGTAAAAGAGTTGAAAAAGAAAGCGCTCATTTATGAAAAGATCAGCAGCATTAAATATGGGTTATAAATCCTCATCTTGTTGTTTATTACTGGCTCTCAGTTTTTGACTGAATGTAGTCTAAGGTCTAATTTTTAAAAACTTATATAATATTATCAGCCTCGCAATCAATATTACATGAAATATGTAATTCACGACATGAATTATCGAACGTACCAAAAACATATAAACATATATAATATATATATATATATATATATATATATATATATATATATATATATATATATATATATATATATATATATATATATATATATATGTATATATATATATATATATATATATATATATATATATATGTATTTATATATATATAGATATATATATATATATATATATATATATATATATATATATATATATATATATATATATATATATATATATATATATATATATATATATATATATATGCATATATATATATATATATATATATATATATATATATATATATATATATGTGTGTGTGTGTGTATATATGTATATATATATATATATATATATATATATATATATATATATATATATATATACGAGGGTAGTCCCAAAAGTACCCGTCCTGACTTATGAATACAGGTAGTTTTAAAAACAAATACTGCGATTGAAAATACCACCTTTCGACAACATAATGTGAAAAATTCATAGTGGTACGTTTATTATTATTTTTTTACAGACATCCGAAGTGGACGCTCTCAGTGAATTTGTAAATATGGAAAAAAATCGGGGTTTGTTATGTGATACAATGTTTTCATTTGAAAGGTCTAATTCCAACCGATATCAAAGGCGAGTTGGATTCTAATCTGGGGAAGTCTGCTTCTTCATTTACAACGATCAAATATTGGGTAGCTGAGTTTTAGCGAGGTCGTACGAGCTGCCAAAGAAAAACACCGCAGTGGTCGACCAAATGAGGTCACTACGTCAGAAAATGTGAAGAAAATCCACAAAATGGTATTGGATGACCGTTGACTAAAAGTGCACAAGATAGCAGACGTGGCAAGCATTTCAAAAAGTGCTGCGCATTGCATTTTGACCGAAAGTTTGGAGATGAGAAAGCTGTGCGCAAGATGGGTGCAGCGTTTGCTCACAATGGAGCACAAGCAGCAACGTGAGGATGTTTCCATCGAGCGTATGACAATGTTTCGCAGCAGTAAAGCCGAGTTTTTGCATCGATTAATAACCATGGATAGCATGGATCCATCATTTTACATCTGAGACCAAGGAGCAGTCAAAGCAGTGGACTGAAAAGGGAGAACTGGCTCCAAAGAAAGCAAAGACAAAGTTCAGTCAGCTGACAAGGTCATGGCATCCGTTTTCTGGGATGTGCGTGGAATGATATTTATTGATTATCTCGAAAAAGGAAAAACAATCAACGGCGCATATTATGCAGCCTTTTTCCAGCGTTTGAGTGATGAAATCAAGAAAAAACGGCCCTATCTGACGAAAAAGAAAGTGATGTTTCATCACGACAACCCACCAGTCAACACGTGCGTCATTGCGATGGCTAAAATTAATGAGTTAAAGTTCCAATCGCTTCTTAATGCACCCTATTCGCCAGATCTGGCTCCCTCGGCAGAGGTAGAATTTGAGAAGCTTGATGGTTCCTACTATAAAGCGTGTATCGAAGCTATTAAACATCTTTGGGAAAAGTGTATCGAGCTGAAAGGAGAATATGTTGAAAATTATAAAACGTTTCCACATTTTTTTACTGTTTTCTTTGTCGGTCGGGTACTTTTGGGAACGCCCGCGTATATATATATATATATATATATATATATATATATATATATATATATATACACATATATATATATATATATATATATATATATATATATATATATATATATATATATAGATATATATATATATATATATATATATATATATATATATATATATATATATATATATATATACATATATATATATATATATATATATATATATATATATATATATATATATATATGTGTGTATATATATATATATATATATATATATATATATATAAATATATATATATATATATATATATATATATATATATATATATATATATATATATATATATATATATATATTTGTAGATATGCAAAGTTATTTCCGCAATACGTAAATTTATTTCGAAGAACAAAAATTATAGATGAAAGTATCTGTATGTAACGAGGTTTAGCGGACAAATATAAGTCTTTATGCTACATGTAACAACAAATTTGCTTGCATCCCACTATCTGCAATAACTGCTGCCCTTAAACTCTTAATACATACTTTTTTTGTCAATTTTTTCTGATTTTTGACTTCAATGGCACAGATTAAAATGAAGGCAATTATTCATCAAAAACGAGTATTTCAGAGATTGTTGAAATTATGAAACAACTATAAAAATGTGTTTGTTTAAAAAAATCATTTAGGATTCGTATTCAATGGAAATAATTTCACATACATGTGAAATGATCTCACTTTCTATGGAACGAACACATAATACCCTGCGCATTTAGTTTATTGCTGGGAAATTCCTTTGAAACTTTTTGCATGTGTAGTGGCTAAATGGATTCCATGCTCTGAAATACACATGAATGTTAAACTATTTCCCGACGAAAGTCCCACGGGGTAAATATATTTCAATTTGCTTGAAGAAAGACCTGATGCGTAGGGAGGCTTAACATACAAATTTTCATAAAGCCAACTTACGTTGAAATAATAGGTCCCTGAGTGCATTTTATGATTAAGCTTCATTCTGCTGAATAAACTGTACATTCATTTCGAGCAGGGAGCTAGAAATTTAACGCCTGCTAAAACATATTAAGGTAAATAAGATAACAAAATTTAATATTCAGGCGGGAACAATCTTTGAAATTTGCATACAACTTCCATTGAAACGAGGGAAATGCCATTACATAAAATTCACAGGAAATAAACTAACGTTTTCTGCTTATTGAAGAAATCACAAATAAAATTTTGAAAGTCCCAATCCAGCTTGTTGTAAATGAAACAACAATGAACGTGACAAGGTTTTAATGGAAAGATACAACCAAAAGTGAGTTCGATGTTTATTTCAGGGTAACAAAAGTTAGGGAGTTAATTTTTGTAGATTAGAGGTAATGCTGTTAAGCGAAATGTGGTAATGTTGCTTTAAAATTTGAAGATGTTTTAAGTATTCATTGGCAGTAGCCATGACCTAAATCCCCACCCGAGCTTTTTGAATATACTGAATTTCAACAATCTACAAAACTGATTAACTTTCATTTATATTTGCCAGAAAAAATCGGGAATTCTTGGGATTAAACTTTATATTCTCACTATTCAATAATTTTTGCTATTTTTCAAGTCAGTGCAAAAATTATCAATTTCACATCTAAAAAAAAAATAAACAATTCGATACGTTAAAGGTTCCAAAAACGTGTCTAATATTCACATTTTGCAACATCATACTTGAAATAAACATTTCAGAGTTACAGCTACTTAAATTTAATCCAAATTCATAAATGAAACAAGTTGATTAGACAAACGTACGCTCATGTCAGAAGGGTTTTGTACTTAACTTGCAAAATCCAATCACTAGAAACGAATAAAATGAAGAAACATGTCAAAGATATTTGCTTGTTTAAAAGAAAATCCATTGTTTCTCCATTTTCAAATAAAAAAAATCACTCAAATCATAAAATCCCAAAAGAATTTATACCATCAATCTTATCTAAAAATTTTAAGAAGTTCAAATCTAAATTGCAGTGTCTGGTTCGATGGAAAGTCCATAAAATACCAAAATAGTGTCTGATTGTTGTTCTAATTTGAAGAATTTCAAATGGATATTTGGACCTTGTGTAAGGCTACTTTAATGTTGAATTTTTTTTGGTTTAAAGGCATCCATACGATTCTATTGGAATGTGTATTTCGAAGATCATATTATTATTAAAAAAGTTGAACGAATTTTGACTTCTGAGGTATTTGTTATTATTATACTCATAAATATCTCCTTTGATAATTTTTTTAAGATTTTTTAAGATCACAGGTGTCTAATCACGAGGGAGAAAACTCATTTTTCGTGCATTTTTCCACCCCTGTGCCCCCACTGTAGCAAAAATTGTAAGTTTAAGAACTGTTTTGGAAAGCGCTCATAAAGATCTTTCATTTGATACTCATATCGGCTACCTTTGATGAAATTTTTTTCAGGGCTACTTCCCTGTATTGTAATCATCGATTCATGGCATCATGGCATTTTTTTCGAACCCTCGAATTGTTACAATGCCCTTCTGTTAAGGACTCTCTCCTGGCTCCTCAACTACGCGAAAAATTCTTACATTTCCCCTTCCCCTAACCACGGTACTGATTACTAAGATCTTTCCAATGACGGCCTACTCGACTACCAATGATGAAATAATTTTTAGAGAGGTCACCTCTCTATATGAGGAGACCTCCCTTGAACCCTTTGAAAAATTTTCCCGCCCCAAAACTTTCAAGTAGTCATCACTTCTGACCTTTCCACAAAGTTTCATGGCTGCAGCCTTTATAGTTTCGGAGAAAAACTGCTGTGACCTACATCCGGGCGGACGGACGGACAGACTTACAAAGGTCCTGACTGCAATAAAGTACTGTATTTTAGTACAAAACCCTAAAAAAGATAGAACTATGGAGCTGAAAAAAAATGGCTACACGCAATAAAATGGAATCATCACTCTTAAGGGCTATGTAAAATCAATATTTTCTGCTAACGTTCAAATCAGTTACAACATAAACTTCAGATAAAGTTTTGCTGATATGCTTAAAGTTGTGACCCTATTTGCGAGCTGTTTAATCGGATATCAGCAACAGAAGGCATCATATGATAAATCCAAGCAAGGATATTCAAATACGATTGAAATCGATTCAATTTATAGCTCCTTTCCATTTGAGTTTCTCTGAGCAAACCAGGGCAATGGCGGATAAGGCTGCAGTGGGTGATTCAGCGCTTAGTCAACTGATGGCCAACATAGGGGACCTACCTCTTCAAGAACAATGAAAAATTCTGCTAGTTGAGAATAAATTTCCTGCATGCGACACTTGGTGAATGCAACAGACTTTGTAATTTTAGTGATCATTCATGTTCAAAATTCACAATGGTGGTGGTTCAAATATGCCATATTTTTAGATTTCACCAGATTTCGATAAAAATTTAAATTATGAATTGCTGTAGCAATTTCTTACATCTTATCAAAAATGATGGAAATCGTATGGTAAATAAAACAGTCCAAAAATTAAAACATAGCTCTATAATGATCTGAATTTCGCGCAAAAATTGCCTTAAAAAAATAAAAATTCACTATGAAAATGCTGAATCGGTAAAAGTTATATTTCGTTAAGTTTGTGGTATTTTTGATCAACATAATTATACTTCTGGCAACTCAATTTTGATCTGCTAGTGATGATATGGATATCAATAACATGCGGTTTCAAGTACTTACAGGAGCAAAATCAACCTGAAATATTATTCGTAGTTATAAAAACAAATTATATTTGGAAAAGTAGAATTAATTATAATAGTTTTCCTACCTCTTAACATGGTGGTCACTATTACCCGTATGTATCTAAAGTGTAATGGCCTGTTGAGACTTTATGTAGTACACACGTCAAAACCCCCTCAATCTCACATTTTTCTACTTTAATAACTTTTATAGGAAAATTTTTAATGCAATTTAAATAAGCAGCCAAATACAAACAGTTTTCGTAAGCAATAACTACATATTATTACTAACATGGATATCACTGGTATGCGGTGATCTAACACCACAGAATTATTTTTTGTAGAGCTACATCGAAGGGAGGGTTCGTATAGAGCCAATGAAATCGATTGTAGCCTTAAAACTCAAAACTCGTGACGTGACTCGCAATTTTTCCAAGCCGTGATTGAAAATTATGAATAAGTCGACATCTGCACGCGATGTCATGGTGGATGTTTGTCCGATATTATTTTTAGGGATTCTTTACTCAAATGTAAAACCCTATTGAAATCACGACCTGTGTCTGTTTATCCGTCCGTCGTTCCATCTGCATGTTACAGCAGGATTCCTCCAAAACCAAAGCAACTACAGCCATGAAAGTTTGTGGAAAGGTAAAAAGTAGTGACTTCTTTGACATTGAAGTGTTCAATTTTGAGCTATTCCTCCATTTGTATTGATATATTTTCGTTTTCATAGACTTTATCCTTACTTTGCATAATTTTTCGATAAAATACTTACTTTTTGAGTTATTTGCAAAAAACCGTTTGAAAACGTATCGTTTTTGTTTCAAGACGCTTACATTCACTTGCGAGTAAGTCGAAAAGTATCGACTTTCAGAAAAAAATTACAGAACGTTATTCGCTTAGAATTACTCAATCTTTCGGACTTCAATGAAAAACCTTGCGGAGGGGTGCTATACGTTCCTCGGGCAAAAGCTACTCCCGTGACGGGGTCTACTTTAAAGCAGAGGATAAGTAAAACTTTAATCAAAATTTTTGTGTGAATCGGTGCAGCTCGGCAGAATTGTACAGGAAAATGGTCATTGACTAAATTAAAACTGTAATGCTTGATATTAATTTCGTTAGCTCCTTTACACTGAGTTTAGTTCTTTAACAAGACCATCTAATTTTTTAAGCAAACAAGGATTTGGCCGATTTCCAGAAGGCCCAGAGCTTATCACTTTCATACGTATATTTTCTGCTTTTTTAGGGTTGCGTACAGTGAAATGGAAAAACGAAACCCTTATATGATCACTCGGGTGTCTATCCACCCGTCTGTCATAGCAAATTTACTCCGGACTCACTTCACGGATTAAGCTTGAATTTGGTACACCTATAAACTCTTGCAACCCAAATACGTTTGTGTAAATTATAGATCTTTACTCTTGAAATAGGCGTAACTTTTTGGCGCATAAGAGGGAGAATGAAAAAAAAAGTTTTTCTAAGTGTACCATGTTGCTTATCAGATGAAAGGTATTATTTTGAAGATTTTCTTATAGTTCTCAAGTTAATAATTTTTGAGTTGTTAAAGAAAATAAATGAAAGTTGACCAATCCCTTCACCTGATCTCCCAAACTGCAGACCTTAAAATTTTGACAAAATCCCTAGATAACTGGAAAACTATTCACAAGTCTATAGTCTCAAAAAAGCAACATTAATTTTTCAATATTGTTGACAAGAACTTGTGACAAACCATTTTGAGCTCCTCTCATAATCTATCTTGTATAAAAATCTCAAAATTTTCAACTAAACAATTACATTTCAGTTCCTTGGAGCGCTGTCACGGACAAATTCCTGCCAGACCTCACCACTTGCCTCTGCAACAAGTTTACCAGTTGTATGGAAAAAGATGATAGAATCACCCGAGCTAAGTACATATAGGAAACTTTGTAAGTACAAATATGTTGTAATCATTATTAATACTAAGAGTAAACATAGTATGTAAGTTAGGACGGCAGTTGAACGAGATAAGCCCAGAATAATGGTTCCGCGAAAGTTCGCCTCAAACAAACCGTTGAAAAATGCACGAACCGTTGGCGGTATACATATCAATGCACGGCAGTTTTAATCGTGACTTCGGTTGAATTAGGTGCAACGATTCGATGGGTGGCCATTAATATATACTCGACACAGAATGAAGTTGCTGCGGCATTGGCTGAAGCAGATTATCTGATATTCGTATGGCGTGGTGAGAACGAAGGAGATTTTTGGTGGGGCAACGATAAACGTGTAAATGCTGAAAATTGGCTACTAAATATGATTTTGAATGGTGGAGGCAATGCAACGCAGTTAATGTTGAAGAAATATCCAGCCATGTTTAAAACGATTTAAGACATGGTAGAGGGAAGCGTGACTGGGATACATAGACTGTACCCGCTATAAGAATCTGAGAAGTTAACAGTCCCGGTAAGGAATGTATTGGATTCCGTCACTAAAACAAAATTTGATAATTTGTATAGCTGCAAAGAGTCTATTATTGATGGTGAAAGCGTTCAACAGACGTTATGTTTCGCGGGAAGCAAGTAGTCATTTGCGGATGCGGTGAAGTTGGAAAAGGATCCACACAAGGATTGGGATGCACCGTGTATATTTCTGAAATTGACAACATGGGGCACTCGAATACCGAAATCGATGAAAATAGTTTACGAGCTCCAGTTGGATCACAAGCAGACTATATTGGTTGGCCGGAGCGGAAAGGAATCATTTTGTTGACTGAAGGACGATTGGTGAATTTATCCTGCTTAAGTATTCCATCGTTTGTTGTTTTGGGAACATCTACTATACAAGCTCTGGCACTGATAGAATCATTCAATGGATGAAATCATTCAATGGATGGACGTTTACGTAGCAAGTTTACATCTTGCCACATTCGATATCATCAACTGCTGGAGAAAATAAACATGAACAAACGGAAGACACTTGACGTTTCAATCAGGCACGGCCACCAGCATCGAAAATAAGAATAATTAAATAAAAAAACACAGGAAAAAAGCTTGCAGCAAAGAAGGTTGGAGCCACGGATGTCTGGAGACCCAAAGGTTCAATGATGGTACTAGAATCCACGATTCCACCAAAGGGTGTTTCAAAGGGGCGTAAAATCCTATCCAAGGCAAGGACGGACCGAATCTTGAGCGAGGAGCCCTTTTTCTTGTTTTGAAATTCATGTGGGAAGGTCACACCATCGATCGAAGGAAGTACTCACCGACAGCAATTCTCGAGTTGGTGGCTGCATTATTCTTTTGGGACCCGAGTGCAAAACAAGAACGTGGCTGTCACCAAAACGATAATATCAGGAACCGTCCCACGAAGAAAACCAAAAAAAAAAATCGGGCTGCCAAGGACACGCCTCGAGGAATCAGTGTTGAATTTCTTCAGAATACACGCAGCTAGCGGGAGTCGTGCAACGGGACACGAGCGAAGAGGAAAATTTACCGTCTTTGAGCTAATTGTGTTAAGGTAAATAAAGTCCTAAGTCTGCGTGGTCTAGTGCTAAGAGCATGAGACGCATAAGCCGAAGGTCCCAGGCTCAAATCTCGTTGGTGAACAAAGTGATTTAGTTCCGGGGATTTTTCGGACAGACTACGAGCGTTCACTCAGTGGTGATATGCACTGATTTAATCAGATCATATCATTGCTGAGCAGACACACGGGAGCATGGTACTACCAAAGCAACTTCCGAAAAAAATCAATACGGTCATGAAAA
The DNA here is from genome assembly GCA_963969285.1 of Odontomyia ornata. Classification (NCBI taxonomy): domain Eukaryota; kingdom Metazoa; phylum Arthropoda; class Insecta; order Diptera; family Stratiomyidae; genus Odontomyia; species Odontomyia ornata. Next base: position 286,079,939 of record OZ017739.1, on the reverse strand, counting down.
TGAGATACTCTAAGTATCTCTAGGCGAAGGCCCGAGAAGGGCCATAGTGCTAAAAAGAAGGAGAAGAAATAAAGTCCTAGAGTAAGGAAAAATTGCATTGAATTTAGATGAATATCGTAACTTACAATAATAGAGTTAAAGAAAAACACTCTTTGAGATTATTTGAAATGAGTAGCATAACCTGTAAATAATAATAATTATTGAACTTTCAGTGAATCGAATGTACTTTTATTTCTGTTCTTCCAAAAAAAAGGTACAATCCGCTGAAAGTGAAGTGTGATACTTCGATCGGTAGTGAATACGAAAATTTCAAGGCGCCCATTTTCCGCGCCAATATTCCCCAAGTGCTGGGGTATATTTGTTCTTTGTTTGGTTTCGAATCCCGATTGAACTAGGATTTAGGGTAGTTAGATTACGAGGTTGTCGCGGAAGTTAGTTATGTGGGTTGTGCAATGATCCTTCGCCCGAAAAGTGAAGATTCCGGTGCAAACCAAGCTCGTCTCGAGGCTTGGGGGACAAATTTACTGGCAAATGAACAGCGTCCACGCCCGTGTCCGACGGAACAACTCGGGACCCAAAACGCTCCCGGCCAGAGTTGGCCGCTATGGTCGGATCATCTTCTTATCTTCTAAAAAATCACAGCGCCAATTAAAAATTGTCTTAGTCAACATATTTGCAAATATATGAGGAGATAGAAACCAAATTTCCCTCTTCAATTTGTATCAGACAAATTATTCATAAGTACAGAACAGAAAATGAAGCTATATTTTCAAAAATCTACTGAATTAAAACTTGGTTATACGGAACCCTTTCCATGCAATCCCTTCGTATTCGCTCTGTATAATGTATGTCTACGCATAACTTTTGAACGTACAATAGATAGGTGGAGTTGCTTTTATAGGCCAAAGAATTTTTTACAAAGACCTATTAGTTTCGCGACCTGTCCGTCTGTCCGTACGTCATAGTACGTTTCTTCAATTCAAACCCCCCCCCCCCCTTATAATGAATTAGCCCTTAAAAATTTTTTAGATCAAAGGCAGTCGAGTGGGGTATCAAATGAATGGTCTTGATTCGAACTTCTAGAATCTGAAATAAAAAAGTCATTTTATGAATAAGGGGGTCCAGGGGAAGGCAAAATGTATTAAAAATCTGAAAAAATCATAAATATAAGCCTTTGTGAGTACAACAACAAAAAATACATTATAAGTCGAAATTCACTCAACTTTGTTATTAATAGTATGATTTATCGATTTTACATTTTCTTGAAGAAAATCTTAACGGTACCTTTAAATGCAATAACACACAAGTGACTATTTATAAGATTAACTTGTCCTGAAAGTTTTTCAAATATCGAATGGTATTTGACGAAGTTATAGTGGTTTGAATTTTCCTGAATTACTATGGAACAACATGCGTTGTATTAGGATGGAGATATATGGCTATGGAACAATATGCGCTTTTTACCAGCTCAGACACTGCAAGTTTGCTAGGATTTGCATGAAAGTCTCAGGAATGATAGGCAATTTTGAGAATTGGCACAGCTAGTGGTATCAGTAATCGTAAAACAAAATGGCGGCTATTTGAAATGAGGAGATTTAATTATTTTGAGTTATTTTTCCCCAACAACAACATTTAAGGTACATGCTTTTAACACTTGATTCAGTTTAATAAATGACTAAAATGCGTACCTACAATTAATACTCATAGGTGAAACAAGTCGAAGAGGCAGGAGAGAGCTTCTAACACAAGGGCTTTGTAACCATTTTAGGGTACAAAAACATTTTTCTGATGCTATGAATCGATGATTTGAACTATTCATCCAATACTTGTTTAAAATATCGTTCAAATTCATCCAAAGGATGCAGAATTTCATTCATAATCATATAACAGCCGCGATTTCATTCCATGTTAAATGATTTGTCTGAATACTCTGCACATTTAACATATTCAAGTAAACCACTATTCCTCGAATTATCATGAAAATCCGAAGAAAATAATAGTGCCTTGGTCGATTTGAAATATATATTAACTATCGACATGGGTTATTGTCTGGGTAATTCTATACACTTGAAGTGGCGATAACTCCACATGATTATGATTTGATTTTCATGAAATTTCGTAAGCATAAGGGTCTTATATCAACCTTCATACATGTAAAACTTTTTGAGAAGTGTAAGGGCACCGCTTCGATTTTCGGGGGAAAATGTAAAATTTACAAATCATACTAGTACTAACAGAATTGAGAGAATTTTGATTTGTGAGGTATTTTTTGCTATTGGACTCATCAAGATCTACTTTTGTGACTTTTTCAGATTTTCGGCTGAAAGGTCTCCAAACGTGAGTTTAAGGGACACTAAAATTGTTCATGCATTTTGCCACCCCCTGGACTCCTAATGCAAACAATTTTTTATTTTTCAGATTCTAAAAGTGCTAAGACCTTTCATTTGATACCCCATTCTACTACATGTGATGAAAAAAATTGTTGATGGCCACTACATTACAAGGCGAGACCCCCTTAAAAAAATTTTTGATATATTTGACAAGACCTAAACTTTTGAGAGGTAGTCCTCGTGGCTTAGTGGTCAGAGCACTAAGCCCGTAAGCCGAAGGTCTCTGGTCCAAGTCTCGTTGGCGTCAACGAGATTCAGTTCAAGTGGTTCTTCGGACGGACTATAAGCCTGTTCAGTTATGGTACGTGCTGGTTTAAAATCAGAACGTATCGTAGCTGCGTGGTCGGACACACGGCCAAAGCGTGATAATGATCATATCACCTTGTGGAGTGCCGATTCATTCGATCATGACAAGGAGATACTCTAACTTTCTCTAAGCAAAGGCACAAAAGGGGCTGTAGGGCAAAAAAGAAAAAGAAAAAGGAACTTTTGAGAGATCATTACTTTTTTCACAAATATTGAGCGTTGTAGCTTCTTTAGTTTCGGAAAAAATTTCTTGTGACGCACAGATGGACGGACAGATAGAAAGACGGACGGAAGAATGGACAGACGTACGGAAGGGTGGATAGATGGAAAGATAGGATGGGAAACTAGTATGTTTCTGCAAAACTTCTTTCAGAAAGCCCTACAAATCATGGCACTACTCGTAGATCCAATAACAAATAACTTTTAGGCTGTGAGTCGTTGAACTTTGCCAATAGTAGTAGAATTCCACATATTTGTCAGTAAAAGTATGAATATAAATGTAGATATATATATATATATATATATATATATATATATATATATATATATAGTCAATAACTTTGTTTATTTGATATCCGCAGGCCAATCCTCTTTTTTTTTCTTTAAAAGCCGTCGGGCCTTGCTTAGTTGTGTGAGCAGACGCGTTTCGACTACTTTGAGTCATCTTCAGTGACACTGAAGATGACTCAAAGTAGTCGAAACGCGTCTGCTCACACAACTAAGCAAGGCCCGACGGCTTTTAAAGAAAAAAAAAAAAAATATATATATATATATATATATATATATATATATATATATATATATATATATATACATATATATATATATATATATATATATATATATATATATATATATATATATATATATAATATTATGTTAATTATTAAATTGGATGAAATCAGCCATTTAAGTGGTTTTTAAAAATATCACTTTATTCTTTAAGTTTCAATAAAATTCACCGATTACAACAATCATATACAATTTTTCTGCTACATGGACTTTCCATCGAACCAGAAACTACACTTTTGATTGAATCTTCTTAAAATTTTCGGATAAAATGAATAACAAAAATACATTTTAGATTCAGGTCAGTCAACAATTTTAGTTATATTCAAACAAAATGTTAGCTGGTTAAACTGGAGTTCTTTTAAAGCAAGAATATATTAAGTTGTACATACCATAAAAGTTTTTCTTAAATTGTATCATTCTGTTTATCCTCATGTGGTAGGTTAAGCACAAAACCCTTTTGAAATGAGTATAGTTCTGTCTATCCAAATTGTTTCCAGTTAAAACGGCCCAAATTGAAATGTTCATCATTCGGGGCTCCATTTTCCCTATGGTGTGCCGTGAAAAATTGATTAGTTGAAGTAGATAATTATTTAATTCAATTATTGTATCAGTGACAATTTGGTTTCAACATTTCAAAGGCTTCGCCATACTGAATGCAGTCTTCCAACTGTCTATCATAGACCACAGTGGGCAGGGTGCTCATATTAAAAAATATACCGTTAGCACCACCAGCCGGAGAGGCAAATTCCTCGTAGGTGCCCAAATTTTCAAAAGCAAATAATTGTTTTAGCACTGTTTAAGGAAAAGTAGAATTTGAAAAAAAATCCTCTTGTCAGAAGGGTATTTTTAAATAATTATTAAATCAAACAACGTCTTCTGAATATCAAAACTTGGCTCCCACACATATTCCATGAACTGAGCTCAGAAAAACAATACATGATTATTATGTGTTTTGATGTGTCGCCATTTTATTTTCAGCCTGTTGACCTCAATGTTTGAGTAGTGCTGATAACATATAAATGTTTTAAAATATTCCAAAAATTTTCATCAAAACCCTTACACATCTGTAGTGTTTGGGTCATTTGCGAACGTGTGTTTACACAGTATAACGTGTAAATGTTTTTGTAATTAATAAACTTCAATTGTCTATAGCTTAGCTGTTTACGGCTTGATTTTTATAAAACTTTCAGAAAGCGTTTTACATCAGATAATTGAGATAAGAATTTTTAGCAAATTTAAGGATAACCTTCAATTTTATGGATGAAAACGTAAAATTCATAAAATGTATCAATAATAAAGAAGTTGATCGAATTTTAGCTTCTGAGGTATTTGCTAGCCTTTTACCCATAAAGACCTATTTTCGTGGTTTTTTTCAGATTTTCCTGTCTAAAGATGTCCACTTACGGGTGGGGGTTAGATGTAAATTTTTCGTACATTTCTGCACTCCTGCTTACATATGCCTCTCGTTTAGGACCTGCTTTGAAAAATTCTCATCAAATTCTTTTATTTGACACCCATATTGGCTGCGTTTGTAAAAAAATGCTTTAGAATCACCCCTTTATATAAAGAGACCTCCTCAAGCACTTTAAAATAATTTCTGCATTGCAACTTTTGAGAGGGCACCACTTTTAACATATGCAGAAAATCTACTTACTCTAGTTTATGTGATTTGTGAGAAAACTTGCTGTGACACACGGATAGACGGACGGACGATACTGACAGATGATAAAGTTGAAAATATTTTAAAATACCCTAAAAAGAGTCCCTTGTATAAATAATTGCAAGCTAAGCCATCAAAAACGTTTCCACAACAAGCATTCATTAATTTCTGACCTTTGGGACCCGCTATTTTTAATACATGCATCTAATTTGCCTCATCTATAAATAAACCAAAAGACGGTTTTGGGATGGATAGGTACACTCAAATCGTGAGCATAGGATTGAGAAAAAGCCAGTCATCGTGCATCATTAAGCTAGAAACTTTGTTAGGGTGGATTGTATTTTTATATTGTTTGTGTCTTTCTTTCCCATCGATCATTGTGGCCAATCTCGTTCCACTCGGAGTTTCACACTACACAGGACAAAATTATCAAATTTTTAGTGAAAATGTCTGCTGATATTAGGTTTGAAATTTTCGACATTTTTATTTTTCATGCAATTTTGATAATTTTTCACACAATACAAGAACTCAGCGCAGCTATCCATCATCTCAAGTTTCGTTGAAATCAGCTGAGAAACATATGTATGTTAGTCACTAGAGGGCCATGAAATCGGAAAAAGTTGCATATTTGAGCCATCCCTATTTTGAAACTTTTATACGGATGCTCTCCTTAATGATAAATTACTTAAATCCAATTATTTTCTATCTTCGAACTAAGCTTCATACACATCAAATTAAAATTGCGACTAGCAGAATTTTGAAGTTTAACAAGCCGCCATTTTGTGTTTTTGCGAGTTAGCCGCTACATTTTTCACACAAATCTTTAGATACATGTGTATAGTTTTTTATCAAAACACCAAGTTTCAACAACATTGGTTGAAATGTTTGGTCACAACTACAAAAACAAATATTTGTACACTTTTTGAACTTTTAGCGGCCGCCATTTTGTTTCAAAGGGCTCGGCTTTTCGTTTTTAGGTTTTGAAAAAAAAAATCAGGAATGTAGGCCTTGGTGAGAAATACGTTAGAAGTCGCAAATCACTCAACTTTGATAGTGATAGTATGATTTATCGATTTTATGTTTTCTTGAATAAAATCTTAACCGTACCCTTAAATTCAATAAAATTCAGTACACCGATGACTATATATAAGATTGATCAATTCTGAAAGTTTCATAAAGATTGAATCATATTTAGCGAAGTTATAGCGGTTTGAATTTTCCTGTATTACTATGGAACAATATGCGCTGCATATATTACTATGGCAACATATGGCTATGGAACAACATGCGCTTTTTGCCGACTCAGACACTACAGTTTTGCTAGGATTTGCATGAAAATTTCAGGAATGATAGCTTTCATGAATATCTTTGAGAATCGGTTCAGCTAGTGGTATCAGTAATCGTAAAACAAAATAGTGGCTGTTTTAAATGCAAAGATTGAATAGTTTTGAGTTATTTTTTCCCAAATTCAACGTTTAAGGTGCATGCTTTGAACACTTGATTCAATTTAAAGAATGACTGAAGATGAGTACCTACAATTAATGCTCATAAGTGAAACAAGTCAGGGAGGCGGGAGAGAGCTCCAAGCAAAAGGGCTTTGTAACCATTCTAAAATTCGAAAAAAATGGTTATCGATGATAACAGTACAGGAGAGTGGCCCCTGAAAAAAAAAATCATCAAACGTAGCCGATATGAGTATGATATGAAAGTTTTCATGGTAGCTTTTCAAAACAGTTGTTAAACTGTCAGTTTTTGCTTCAGTGGTGGCACAGGGGGGTAATGCATGATAAATATGTTTCCTCCCTCGCGAATAGATATCTGAAATAATTATCAAGGGAGATATTTATGAGTATAACAATACCAAAAACCTCAGAAGTCGAAATTCGTTCAACTTTGTTAATAATAGTATGATCTTGGTATTTCATATTTTCTCCAATAAAATCGTCTGTGACATGTTTTTTGATTTGATTCGATCTGGTGACTGCATTTTGTAAATTGAATACAAAACCCTTCTGACATGAGCGTAGGTCTGTTTACCCAACTTTTTTATTGTGAGATTCATCATATAGCTCAGAAAACTTTTGTACCAAATTTCATCCAAATCGAAGCTATACTTTTTTCAGAGCCATTTTGTTTTCGCTTAACTTAGATACTCGTATTTATTAGAGATGTGGCGACTAGTCGGCGACTAGTCGGTAAAGCCGACTATCCGGCCACTATCGTAGTCGGCGACTATTCGGCAAAAAGCACCAGCTATCCAGCTTCTTACTATTATTGGAATTGCTACATTAAATAGAAACTTTGATTATTTATTAATACTTTTATTCCATAATCAATCAGTCTTTTACATTTTGTAATTAAATGAAATATTTCTGAAATTACTTGCTTGTAAAGAAAACATATATATGACATTAATTAAACAAAATTAGTATCTTAATTAACAAACAAAACAACATAATATCGTCTTATCTTCAATAAACATTTATAATAATTATTTCTCAATAAAAGAGTCGGATTTTTTTGTTAACAAATTAAGTAATATTAAAGCAAGATTGAATGTACATGATGTACAGTAAAATAATATGTATGTCCTAAAAACTGTGAACTGTTTCATGAAAACAAAAAGTAATGTACTTATATGATTTATAACCGTACATAACCTAATCAAATCAAAGTGACAATTGTGACAAACAAAAATGTCATCATCTCCTTAAATTTTTTATAACTTACTTATATTTTTTAATTAAAGGTAAATTATGATGTAGAAATACTAACGCTTCTGCCCTTCCTGGCAGCAATCGATTTCTCTTTGTTTCGTATATATTTCTGGCCTCTCAGAACAGCCTCTCACTGTAAACGGAACTTGCGGGACAACAAAGGTACACTTTGGCGAGGCGTGACATTTCAGGATACCTAGAATTATTGTGACTTCACCACTGAAATGGATCATCATTACGCTTTATCACCAGTAACGCACAGTAGGGCTGCAGCTCATGAGCTGCCCCTGATGTATCATCTTGAATATCTTCTATTTTTCTTGATGCAAATTCTTGGTAGCATTGCCAAAAATTCCTGTGTGTTGCTGTTTCTGTATTGTCTTCATCGATGGAGGTGGTCTGTAAATCATCTTTGTCACTGTCGCTCTCGTCATCACTCATGCCATTTTTCAGACATTCTAATAAAAATTGGGACCTAATGGTGATGAGATCCTCGCCTCGAAAAACTGTTGCTTATATCTTGGATCCAACAATGTAGCCAGGGTGAAGACTTTGCTATGGTCCACGTCGAACCTACTCTTCAAATCATTTTCCAGCAGGACTTTCATTTCCATGACTTCTTTGTTTTCATTATCATTGTAAATTTCTAGATACTTTTGTAAGGTTTTCAGATGAGGTATTACTTCAGATACCGAAGAGCAACTTGAACTTATAATCTTGGTAATCTCTTCAAATGGCTTTAGCAATTCAACGCTTTTTCCTAATATTTTCCACTCTTCATTAGACAAATTTTCGAAATTTACCGATGTTTCAGTCAGGTACAAAGAAACAGCTCGTTTTTGTTCGAAAAGGCGAGATATCATGTAATATGTGGAATTCCATCTGGTACATACGTCTTGGACAAGCTTGTGATCTGATAAATTTAGTTCTTGCTGCAAATCACGAAGTTTTGACTGAGCTTGATCAGAGTGATTAAAGTGTGTCACAATTCGTCTCGATTTTACAAGTATTTTTGCCATGGTATCATGTTTCAGAGCAGTATTGATTGCCAGTTGAAGAGCATGTATGAAACAAGGTACTCCCTTAAAAGGTGAATCGTCAATGGCTTTCGTCACATTTCTGCCGTTGTCTCGTACTACAGCGTGAATTTTGGTCGTATTTATATCCCACAAAGTTGGAATTTCTTCTAAACAGTTTTTAATATAATTGGCGGTGTGTGTTTCAGGGAAATGTTTCATTTGCAATACTGCGTGATGATATTTAAAACAATCGTCAAACCAGTGAGCTGTAAAACTCAAAAAACTTGCTTTGTTGTTAATGTTTGTCCACATGTCAGTAGTGACTGAAATTGCAGCTGCACCCATCACTCCTCTTCGTATTTCAGATTTAGTCTCTTCGTAAAGTTGAGGTATGATGTTTCCTGTGAAATATTTTCTGCCCGGTATGTTATATTTTGGTTTAACTTTTCTCATCAAGTTTCTAAAGCCCATATTTTCAACAATTGATAACGGCTGGTTGTCAAGTGCAATCATTTCACCTATCGCAATATTAATGTCTCTTGATCTTGAGTCTTCACGTGACCATTGTACAGCAAAACTATCTTCAATATTTTGTTGGCTTTTCTGACGTACGAATGAATTAGCCTTTGAAGTTGATGGAGTAGGCTCTGTGGTAGGTAGTTCTTCTGCTTGGATTTGCGACTGGGAGGAATCGACTGTGTTCGAACATTTGATAGCAGAACCTAACTGAGGTATCAGGGTTGGATGTCGGTGCTTAATATGGTTGTTCATACTTGTAGTATTTGCTGTTTTTCCCTACCCACCACGAGAAATTATCATTTGGCATGGGTACACTTAACTTTACGAGAATCACTGTCCAATTGTTCAAAAAACATCCATACCCGAGATTTTCTTATTGACATGATTCAATTTTAATTGAGGTTTCTCACTTTAATGAACACTAACAGTATTATCTTCATACAAAATCACCGCTCTGACGCTTACAATAGCAAAGATCAAGAAACAATGCGAGGTAAACAAAACACGATCCGACACGCTCGCAGGTAGCGTTTGCGACTTACGCGCACTGATATGTACTATACACTGGATAGGGGATGCGGTACAACGACGCGACTCCAATTGAGACATTTTGCAAGAGGATCTTTCAAATCACCGAAACCGTGATCGGCTTGGCCGACTAATCGGCTTGGCCGACTCGTCGGCTTCTTTGCAGCCGACTAATCGGCTAGTCGGCTAGTCGGCCGAAATCATGATCGGCACATCTCTAGTATTTATCCAATACAACTTTTTGGAGAATTTGGTGGAAAAAATATATACATATATTGGATAGTCTAAAAAGTATTGAGCCTGTTTTTTTTCTAGATGGTGTTCTTTATCAAATATCGGGCAATGCTAATCAGATTGAGTCAAACTCTACAATTTATGGACAGTTTTGTATTTCGTCATTCGTGTTAAAAGTTGTATTCATTTAAAAATGAATGAAATTTCGGAAAAAATTCGTTATATTTTACAACATCACTACGATCATGATGAGAATGCATCGCAGGCTCATGAAAAAATTTATGTTGTCTACCGTCAAGATACTTCATCAAAAGCCACAGCCAAGAGATGGTTCGCTTGCTTTCGTTCTGGAAATTTTAATGTCAAAGAAGCATCTCGCTCAGGTCGACCAATCACTGAAAAAGTCGATGAAATCTTACAAAAGATTGAAGAAGACCGACACATAAGCAGCTATGACATTGCTAAGAAACTGAATATCCATCACCAAACAGTTTTGAACCATTTGTGTAAAGCTGGATACACAAAGAAGCTCAACGTTTGGGTGCCGCATGAATTAACAAAGAAAAATTTGATCGACCGAATTCCCATTTGTGAAATGCTAATAAAACGCAACAAAATCGAGCCTTTTTTGAAGCAAATCATTATGAGTGATGAAAAAAGGGTAGGATAAGACAATGATGTTCGAAAAAGATCCTGGTCGAAAAAGGGGAATAATCACAAACGAATTCAAAGCCAGGATTGACACCAAATAAGGTTATGCCGTTTGATGGTGGGATTGAAAGGCAATTGTTTAGCATGAGGTGCTAGAACCTGGCCATATACTCAATTTGGCTCTGCACTGTTAGTGATTAACCAGATTGCAACAAGCAATTCAAAAAAACCGGCCAGAATGGATCAAAAGAAAGAGCGTTGTCTTCCATCATGACAATGCCAGACCGCACACATCTTTGATGGCCCGGCAAAAATTGACAGAGCTTGGCTGGGAAGTTTTGATGCATTCACCATATAGTCCAGACCTTGCATCGCCAGACTATCATTTGTTTCGGTTTCTGCAAAAGTTCCTTAATTACAAGGAATTCACATTAAAAAGGGACTTGTGAAAATCACTTGGCCAAGTTTTTCGCCGATAAACCACAGAAGTTCTAAACAGATGGAATAATGGTTCTACCCAAAAAATAGCCAAAGGTCATAAATAATAATGGACAATATGTACTTAAATAAAATCCATTTCAAATAAGAGAAACATTCAATCGAAAAATGGCAATCTAAATCTCTCGAGATATTTACCTAAGAAAGTAACCGTCGGATCGGTAACCAATTTGACAAAAAACAATGCTAAGTATCGTGAACTATATGGCAGCGGCCATCGGGGTACTGTATGGCTGATTACTTATAGGTACTCTCGAATAAGAATTGAGTTCAGAGCACGGGTATGGAAAGCCAATATTATGACTGAATTTTTTCAAATCAATTCGATATCTGATGCAACTAATATTGGTTTCCAAATAAGTTTCAAAATTTAAACTTTCTAATTTGTTCTCTTCGAGATTGCATTGACTACCAACTGACTGACCGGAAATTGCAAATAAAAACAAATGCTGAAATAATTGTCCATTATTTTTTGTCGCTAGAATATTCAAAATTGTCGTTAAAGGGATCAATCTTCCGCTAGATCTAGTAACAAGTTCGGAAAGATGTTGAAATCGAATTACTGTGAGGAAATATCATGGATTTTTTGTTACTGACATTCGCTGGACCTACCAAGTTTATTATTTATATGATTAATATTTACTTACTACAGTATGGTGTTCGATTGACTATCAGCGGATTTATCAAATATATATTTTTTGATTATTGTAACAAAAACTGTAATTACTATTTAAATGTATTTATTTCATCTTTGCTTTCACTAAAACCAAAATAATGGCACAAATTTGAACAAAATGGGCCAAATTACTCATCGAAAGCCAAACAGGGACTAGTTTTTGTGATTTTGCTTAAAAAACCACGTGCCCATTACACTTGCACAGCTCCTTATGCTTTTATTTTATTTTATCATGAAAAAAGTTTAGATAGAATGACATGAAAGAATTTAGAACAGATTCTTTATACATTTCTGTTTTCAATAGGTTTTAAACAGTTTTAAATTTTGCATTTTCAAAGTCCACTCTACAGCATGATTAAACTTCATGAATAAAGTTTGAACGATAGTCAAAAGACTTTGTTTGCAGAATATTTCGGAAAGAACATACACCCGAAAAATACTTCGAAAAGGTTTGAAAAACAATGTATATCGAAAAAATACCTATTTAACATAAGATATGAAACTAAGAATCCTATAGAATGTTTTTCTCACATCAAGAAGCTGGCTATGCCTATATATATATATATATATATATATATATATATATATATATATATATATATATATATATATATATATATACATATATATATATATATATATATATATATATACATATATATATATATATATATATATATATATATATATATATATATATAAATATATATATTTATATATATATATATATATATATATATATATATATATATATATATATATATATATATATATATATATATATATTGTCGCGTGTTATTGGTTCGCGGCCAATAATTTTAATGTTCCGGGAAAGTGAAAACGCAATGTCTTTTAATTTAAGTTAAAAGTGTTTATTTAATTCAAGAAAATGCACAATAATCAGTTTAACACTTTCACTAAGTTTAATTTTCACTATTAAAATAAAATCTAACACTTGTCCATACATTTCTTATCGCAATTGTCTTCTAAATCACTTCACTATTACGAAACACACTTCCCACACACTTTCGCAGTTCTTATCGCGGTCGAATGAATGATGATCCCCCATTCATTCAGCTCGCCTTTATATAGGGTCTCTACCTATTCACCCATTTCTCGTTTATTGGCGAATGTTCTACCGAGAAAATTAATGAATGGAGTGACGTCACTTGCAGATGTTGATCATGCTTGTTGGGTTCTCGGGGTTTCGAGTGAATTCGTGTTCTTCATTGTTGTGAAAACAATTGCGACAGTAGCTCGCAGAATTATTTGTACATGTAACACTGCCCCCACCTCAGTTCTTTTCGCCCCGAAAAGATGTGTCGCCAGTTGTAGTCAATTCTCCCTGGGTGTAATATGGGGCAAGACGGTCCAGATGCACGATTTTTATTTTAGCTCTCGGCTTACGATGTTCCTGTATTCGGTATACGACGTCGTTGATTCGCTTTCTAACTCGGTATGGTCCCTCCCAATTATGTTGCAACTTTGGAGACCTACCCTTTCGCCGTTGCGGGTTATAAAGCCACACCAAGTCATCTTGCTGGAAGCCAGTAGAATTAGCCTTTAGATCATACCTGGTCTTCATGCGGTCAGTAGCCGATTCGAGGTGTTTTCGCACTGTCCGATGTATCTGGTTCAACCGTTGTCTTAGATCACTTGCGTACTCCGAGACCGTTTGGGATTTCTCAGGGGGTGTTCCGAACTTTATATCGGCTGGCAAACGAATAGACTTTCCAAAAATGACTTTGGCTGGGGCTTGGCCCGTCGACGCATGTTCAGCGGCTCTATACGCCATCAAAAATAGTGGGATATGTCGGTCCCAGTCCCTTTGGTTCTCGTCAACCATTTTGGCAAGGTGGTTATTGAGCGTGCCGTTGAAACGTTCGACCATTCCATCGGATTGGGGATGCAGCGGTGTTGTCCTCGTTTTCCGTATTCCGAGCAGCTCGCACATTTCGCCAAAAACTAGTGACTCAAAGTTTCGGCCTTGATCCGAATGTAGTTCGCCAGGTACGCCGTACCTACTGACCCAATTTAACACTAGCTGTTCAGCTACAGTAGTTGCTTCCTGGTTGGGAATGGGGTAGACCTCGGGCCACTTGCTGAAATAATCGGCTACAACCAGCGTGTATCGATTTCCCCATTCAGATTCAGGAAAGGGTCCAGCGATGTCAACAGCAATCCTTTCAAACGGTACCCCTACGTTATAGGTTTGCATTTGTCCTCTCAGTCGTCGCTTTGGGCCGTTGACGGAAGCGCAAATTGTGCATTTGCGACACCAGTCCTCTACGTCTTCTCGAGCGTGGAGCCAGTAGAACCGTTCCCGCAATTTTGCTAAGGTCTTGTTAACACCAAGGTGGCCTCCCGAGGATCCTTCATGCATTTCCTTAACCACATCGTGGATTCGGCTTTTGGGTAGTATAGTTTGCATCCTATAGGAGCTGCCATCCGCCGTTTCCCATTTCCGCTTGAGTACACCACCCTCCACCTGAAGGGAGTTCCATTGTGCCCAATAGCTTTTCAGGGTTGCGCCATGCGTTGAAACGTCCTTCCACTCAGGTCGCCCAGTCGTCTCCTTCCATACGAGCAACGGTCCGATGTCTTCATCGGCTAGCTGGGCATTTCGAATCTCCTCCGATGACCAACCTTCATCGAATTCAGCCGTTATCAGTCGCAGATCAACGGGCGGCTCCTTTTCCTCAACCCGTCGGCAATGCTTGCAGTTAGCTGGACATGGGCGACGAGATAGGGCGTCAGCATTTCCATGAACTCCGCCCTTTCGATGAACGATTTCGTAGTCGTACGACTGCAATCTTTCGATCCATCTCGCAACTTGTCCCTCGGGGTTTTTGAAGTTAAGTAGCCATCTCAGCGATGCATGGTCCGTTCGAAGAACAAATTTCTGGCCATATAGGTACTTGTGGAACTGCTTGGTGGCCTCTATTATAGCCAATAGCTCCTTCCTGGTCACACAGTAGTTCCTCTCACTTTTTGAAAGAACTCGACTGTAATACGAGAGGACTCTTTCTTCGCCATTGATCTGCTGGGAGAGTACAGCTCCAATACCGCCGTTGCTTGCATCAGTGTCAACTACAAACAATTTTCCGGGTTTCGGATACGCCAGCTCGGGTGATTCACACAGCTTTTCCTTCAGGGTCTCAAAGGCTGTCTGGCATTGTTCGTTCCAGACATACGGACGATTTTTCTCGGTTAGCTGATGGAGACACTTAGCTATTTTGGCAAAGTCTTTGACGAATCTTCGATAGTAGGTTGCCAGACCCAGGAAACTTCGTAGTTGGCGCTTGTTGTTTGGTGATGGCCAGCTTTTCACGGCTTCAATCTTCTCAGGGTCTGTTTTGACCCCTTCTGCTGATACGACATGTCCCAGGTATTTTACTTCAGCTGCGAAAAGAGTACACTTGTCGGGACTAAGTTTCAAATTTGCCAGTCGCAGTCTGGAGAAAACCTCTTCTAAGTTCCGCACATGCTCTTCGAACGTTCTCCCGATGACGATGATGTCATCTAGGTACACTAAGCAGGTTTTCCAGGTTAGACCACGTAGCACGTATTCCATCAAGCGTTCGAAAGTGGCTGGAGCATTGCAAAGCCCAAACGGCATCACCACAAATTGCCACAATCCGGTCCCAACTGAAAATGCGGTCTTCTCTCGGTCCTTCTTGTCAATTTCTACCTGCCAGTAGCCACTCTTGAGATCGAGTGTAGAAAACCATTTTGCGTCGGCTAAAGTGTCCATGATGTCATCGATGCGTGGGAGCGGGTAACTATCTTTCTTAGTGACGTCGTTGAGCTGCCTATAGTCGACACAAAAACGAGTACTACCATCCTTTTTCTTTACTAGAACTACAGGCGCGGCCCATGGACTGACAGAAGGTTCAATAACGCCTTGTTTTTCCATGTCCGAGATCAGCGCGCTCACTTCTCCTTGTTTGGCTATAGGGAGGCGTCTGGGTGCTTGTCGAATCGGCTTGGCTCCCTGTGTATCTATGACGTGAGTTACCGTACTCGTTCGGCCTTGGTCATCCGGGCTTGTTGAGAAGATGTCACTGTACTTGGTGACCAGATCAGAGGCTCGTTTGAATAGCTGCACCGGCAATTTGACTTGCTTCAATATTGCAGACGTGGATTCCCGGGCTTTGTCTGTGTCTTGCCTCCTTTTCCAATGATGGTTGTGAGTAGCTTCCAAAGAGGTGATGGTGGAAACAGGCTGGCAGCTGCCGATGACTTCTCCCGCTTTGATGCTCGTGGTTGAGTCTGCGGTGTTAAGGACTCTAACCGGCACATATCCGTTCCTTAAAGATCTTACAAGGCTTCGTCCTACAATCAAGCTGCGCAATGCGGATGTCTTCGTTGGCTCTATCAGATAAGATCGGTGGTCTCCAGAATCACCATCAAGCTTGGCCCATACAATGCTTTCGGAGGAATTCGGTACATCAGTGTCAGTACATACCACTACATTCATCTTGGGGATTTGGACGCTAGGATCCTCCATCAGTACTTCGACATTCTGCCATTTCAACACACGTTTGCCCAAGTCTAACGTGATTCCATGTGGTCGGAGAAAATCCATTCCGAGAATGCAGTCATCCATAATGTTCGCGACCAGAAAATTATGTCGGAACACAAGGTCTCCCAACTGTATCTGGAGGTTGACCTCTCCATGAACAGGTGCAGTTTCTCCCGTAGCTGTCCGTAGTGAGAAAATTCTGCCCTTGTGAAGTTGTTGCTGTCTAACTAGGTCTGGTCGGATAATCGATCGGGTAGCACCAGTGTCGATTGTTATGGTGCAGTGTTCTCCGTCAATTTGACCCGGAAGGCATAAGTCCGCTTCTCCACGATGTAGTCTTGACACGGTGATGGTGGTGCTGGGGACTTCGATCCTCCTAGTCAACCTCTGCCCCACAAATTTGGCTCTTGCGGTTTGATGGTCCTCCATTCTAGGCTCCTGACACGGTCTGAATCTCCACCATCCTGGACAATAGCTCCATTTTCTTCGCTTCTTACAGTCTCTTTGCAGGTGCCCTTTTTCTCCGCAATCCCAGCATCTAGGCGCACCATTACCCTGCGGCTCTCGCTCATTTTCCACGCGCTTACGCCTGCACTCGTCTGCCGCCACTTCACGGACCCGGGCAGTGGTACGAGTCGCATTTTTCGCTGCCTCATAGTTCAGACTATAAACCAATGCGTCCTTAACCGTTTGCTTTTGAGCTAAACGCACGGCTTGTTGCAATTCCGGGTCCTTTAGTGCGCTGATGAATGCCTCTGTCGCTGCATCATCTCGATGTTCTGGGTCGTAGGCTGGGTAAGCCAAAAGTGCTAGTCGCTCAATGTCTTGGGCTAACTGCTGTAGGGTCTCACCAGACTTCTGCACCCGATGCCTTAGCTGTGACCGATAAATCTGCTTTAGATGATCGTCTCCATAACGCATGTCGAGCGCATTCATTATAGCATTCGGGTTTGAGTGCAATTCATCGGGGATGGTCTGCAAAAGCTCGGCAGCTGGGCCTCTTAGAGCAAGAATCAATGCAGTTGCTCGTTCTTGGTCATTCCAGCGATTTATGCGAGCGGCTGCTTCAAACTGGGTTTTGTAAATAGTCCAGACCGTTTGCCTATCGAATATTGGTGCTTGTACATTTCTAGATGAGCTTTGCGCTGCGGTTATAATTGGTGCTGGTGGGGCGGTTACATCTGCCTTTGCTGCTTCCAAGTCCTTTTTCA
>OZ017739.1:285884713-286059713 GCA_963969285.1 Odontomyia ornata | reverse complement strand
TCGCGGCCAATAATTTTAATGTTCCGGGAAAGTGAAAACGCAATGTCTTTTAATTTAAGTTAAAAGTGTTTATTTAATTAAATAAAATGCACAATAATCAGTTAACACTTTCACTAATTTTAATTGTCACTCTTAAAATAAAATCTAACACTTGTCCATAAATTTATTATCGCAATTGTCTTCTAAATTACTTCACTATTACGAAACACACTTTTCTACTACTCGAAGAATATCGCTTCCCACACACAATCGCAGTTCTTCTCGCGGTCGAATGAAAATGATTCCCCCATTCATTCAGCTCGCCTTTATATAGGGTCTCTAAGTATTCACCCATTTCTCGCATATTGGCGAACGTTCTACCGAGAGGTACCTGGTAGGTTCGAGCAAATTAATGAATGGAGTGACGTCGCTTGCAGATGTTGATTATGCTTGTTGAATTTACTCGTGGGTTCGAGTAAATTCATTTGTTGACGTTCTTAATGATGATGAAAACAATTGCGACAGTAGCTCGCAGAATTATTTGTACATGTAATTATTTGTACATGTAACACCGCCCCCATCTCAGTTCTTTTCGCCCCGAAAAGATGTGTCGCTATTTGTAGTCAATTCTCCCTGGGTGTAATATGGGGCAAGACGGTCCAGATGCACGATTTTCATTTTAGCTCTCGGCTTACGATGTTCCTGTATTCGGTATACGACGTCGTTGATTCGCTTTGCAACTCGGTATGGTCCCTCCCAATTATGCTGCAACTTTGGAGACATACCCTTTCGCCGTTGCGGGTTATAAAGCCACACCAAGTCATCTTGCTGGAAGCCAGTAGGATTAGCCTTTAGATCATACCTGGTCTTCATGCGGTCAGTAGCCGATTCGAGGTGTTTCCGCACTGTCCGATGTATCTGGTTCAACCGTTGTCTTAGATCACTTGCGTACTCCGAGACCGTTTGGGGTTTCTCGGGGGGTGTTTCGAACTTTATATCAGCTGGCAGACGAATAGTCTTTCCAAAAATGACTTTGGCTGGGGCTTGGCCCGTCGATGCATGTTCGGCAGCTCTGTACGCCATCAAAAATAGTGGGATATGTCGGTCCCAGTCCCTTTGATTCTCGTCAACCATCTTGGCAAGGTGGTTATTGAGCGTGCCGTTGAACCGTTCGACCATTCCATCATATTGGGGATGCAGCGGTGTTGTCCTCGTTTTCCGTATTCCCAGCTGCTCGCACATTTCGCTAAAAACTAGTGACTCAAAGTTTCGGCCTTGATCTGAATGTAGTTCACAAGGCACGCCGTACCTGCTGACCCAATTTAACACTAGCTGTTCGGCTACAGTAGTTGCTTCCTGGTTGGGAATGGGGTAGACCTCGGGCCACTTGCTGAAATAATCAGCTACAACCAGCGTGTATCGATTTCCCCATTCAGATTCAGGAAAGGGTCCAGCGATGTCAACAGCAATCCTTTCGAATGGCACGCCTACGTTATAGGTTTGCATTTGTCCTCTCAGTCGTCGCTTTGGGCCTTTGGCGGAAGCGCAAATGGCGCATCTGCGGCACCAGTCCTCTACGTCTTCTCGAGCGTGGAGCCAGTAGAATCTTTCCCGCAATTTCGCTAAGGTTTTGTTAACACCAAGATGGCCTCCCGAGGATCCTTCATACATTTCCTTAACCACATCGTGGATTCGGCTTTTGGGTAGTATAGTTTGCATCCTATGGGAGCTGCCATCCGCCGTTTCCCATTTCCGCTTGAGTACGCCACCCTCCACCTGTAGGGAGTTCCATTGTGCCCAATAGCTTTTCAGGGTTGCGCCATGCATCGAAACGTCCTTCCACTCCGGTCGCCCAGTCGTCTCCTTCCATACGAGCAATGGTCCGATATCTTCATCGGCAATGTTTGCAGTTAGCTGGACATGGATGACGAGATAGGGCGTCAGCAATTCCATGAACTCTGCCCTTGTGGAGCAGTTTGGGCCTCACTAGGTCTGGTCGGATCGTCGATCGGGTTGCACCAGTGTCGTTTGTTAGGGTGCATTGTTCTTCATCAACTTGACCAGGAAGGCATCTGTCTGCTTCTCCACGATGTTGCCTTGGCACGGTGCTGGGGATGTCGATACTCGTGGCCAACGTTCGCCCCATGAAGTTGGCCCTTGCAGTTTGATGGACCTCCATTCTAGGCTCCTGACACGGTCTGGATCTCCACCACCCTGGACAATAGCTCGGTCTTCTCCCCTTCTTGCAGTCTCTTTGCAGGTGCCCTTTTTCCCCGCAATTCCAGCATCTAGGCGCACCATTCACCTGCAGCTCTCGCTCATTTCCCACGCGCTCACACCTGGATTTATCTGTCACTACCTCGCGAACCCGGACAGTGGTGCGGGTCACATTTTTGGCTGCCTCAAAATTTAAACTATAAGCCAATGCTTCCTTGACTGTTTGCTTTTGAGCTAACCGCACGGCTTGTTGCAATTCCTTGTCCTTTAAGGCGCTGATGAATGCTTCTGCTGCTACGTCATCTCGATGTTCTGGGTCGTACGCTGGGTAAGCCAAAAGTGCCAATCGCTGAATGTCTTTTGCTAGCTGCTGCAAGGTTTCGCCAGACTTCTGCATCCGATGCCGTAGCTGCGCCCGGTAAATCTGCTTCAGATGATCGTCTCCATAACGCATGTCCAGCGCATTCATTATAGCAGCCGGGTTTGAATGCAACTCAACGGGGATAGTCTGCAAAAGCTCGGCAGCTGGGCCTCTGAGAGCCAGAATTAACGCAGTTGCTCGTTCCTACTCATTCCAGTGATTTATCCTAGCGGCGGCTTCAAACTGGATTTTGTAAATACTCCAGACCGTTTACCCATCGAATATTGGTGCTTGCACATTTCTAGATGAGCTTTGCGCTGCGGTTATAATTGGGGCTGGTGAGGCGGTTATTACTGCCTTCGCTGCTTCCAAGTCCTTTTTCACTTTTTCCATCTCATGGTTTACCTGGCTGATCTCAAGGTTGATTCTCTCCTCGACCTGGTATACCTTCTCCTCGACGCATTTAATTTGGCTGTTGAGACTACTGAGCTCCGCTTTTATTTCGGTTGACTATTTTTCCAGCTTCTGAGCGATGTCTGCCTTGATTTCGATCGCTTGTTGATCCAGCTTCACTGATTGTTCATTAAGCTTCGCTGATTGTTCATTTAACTTCGCTGATTGCTCATCGAGCTTCGTGGTTAAATTGGATGACTGTTCATTGAGCTTCGCAGTTAAATTGGATGACTGTTGTCGCTGCTCCTGCTGCATCAGCATTAACATTTGCATCAGCGCGTTTTCTGGTTCCTTTGGTTTTTTTGTTTCTGCTTCACCACCTTCTGCGCCTTTTTCTGCATCTGTAGGCTCACCCGAATCTAGATACGCACCTTCCGACTCGATCGCATCACGCAAGCGTGCAATCAGTATGGCCTTTGTACCTTGTGTAGCCAGATTTCGTTGTTCCAACTCCTCTTTGAGCTCCGATATGCTCAATTGATTAATTTTTAGATTTAAATTTCCTGGCATTTTTATTGTTTCGGCTATTTTTCCACGTTAACTTCCACAATTGTGCACTTCAAAAATGTTTAATCGTTTTCACTTCCAAAATTTTCTTTCTCACTTCTGACACCATTGTCGCGCGTTATTGGTTCGCGGCCAATAATTTTAATGTTCCGGGAAAGTGAAAACGCAATGTCTTTTAATTTAAGTTAAAAGTGTTTATTTAATTAAATAAAATGCACAATAATCAGTTAACACTTTCACTAATTTTAATTGTCACTCTTAAAATAAAATCTAACACTTGTCCATAAATTTATTATCGCAATTGTCTTCTAAATTACTTCACTATTACGAAACACACTTTTCTACTACTCGAAGAATATCGCTTCCCACACACAATCGCAGTTCTTCTCGCGGTCGAATGAAAATGATTCCCCCATTCATTCAGCTCGCCTTTATATAGGGTCTCTAAGTATTCACCCATTTCTCGCATATTGGCGAACGTTCTACCGAGAGGTACCTGGTAGGTTCGAGCAAATTAATGAATGGAGTGACGTCGCTTGCAGATGTTGATTATGCTTGTTGAATTTACTCGTGGGTTCGAGTAAATTCATTTGTTGACGTTCTTAATGATGATGAAAACAATTGCGACAGTAGCTCGCAGAATTATTTGTACATGTAATTACTTGTACATGTAACAATATATACATATATATATATATATATATATATATATATATATATATATATATATATATATATATATATATATACATATATGTATATATATATATATATATATATATATATATATATATATATATATATATATATATATATATATATATATATATATCTATATATATCTATGTATATATATATATATATATATATATATATATATATATATATATATATGTATATATACATATATATATACATATATATATATATAT
Organism: Odontomyia ornata; assembly: GCA_963969285.1. Lineage (NCBI taxonomy): Eukaryota > Metazoa > Arthropoda > Insecta > Diptera > Stratiomyidae > Odontomyia > Odontomyia ornata. Next base: position 286,055,264 of record OZ017739.1, on the reverse strand, counting down.
ATATATATATATATACATATATATATATATATATATATATATATATATATATATATATACATATATATATAAACGTTTTTATATATGTATATGTATATATATATGTGTATATATATGTATATGTATGTAGATATATATATATATATATATATATATATATATATATATATATATATATATATATATATATATATATATATATATATATATATATAGTCTGAAGGCCGCAGCCAATGGGAGATTAGGGGGTCAGAATCCCCCGAAAATTTTATACAAATTAATTGCTAGATAATTCTGTGCCGTGCTGTTTATCTGATGTAAAAATTGTTGCGTTGTGTTTCATATGATCTATAAAGTCTAGATTACCTTATTCAAGAATAGAGTACAAACGGTAAATCATAATAAGATCATAAAAAATCCATTGATACAGAAAACGTAACGTAAACAATATTTTTCTCGTTCTGTTTTTGCCCGTTTACACCTAGCCGGAGTGAAAAGTTTTCCGTCCTATACCATTCTCGCAAATTTGCTAGAAATCGGCCAGACATCAACTCATTTATTTGCTTACATTTGTTTCATAGTCACATTGAATTTTCCGGCCAATGGACCGCGGAGTAAGAAAGGAATGTGCAATGCATGAAAAATAGTAATATTGCATCATTTGTGTTTTTACTTTTGTTGTTTCCGGTATTCAATCGACGATTACCTCAAATACACAAAATATCACAATTGACAAATACAGTATCGGAAATGTGGACAAATTTGTCTATTTAGGCGCCAAAATAACGGGAACCGGTGACTAAAGAGACAAAATACGCCGAGCAATGCAGCTCGCAAAAAAATATTTTATCCAGTTTTGACGATCTTGAAAACCAGCTGCATGCAATATACAGGAAAGCAATGCTCAAATATGCGCATCTCTGATTTATGCCATGCTATAGGTATGAAACATGGACTAAGCATTCGCAAACATATTGTACGTTTTTGAGAGACGAGTTCTGAGGCAAATAATCGGAGCGAAGCTAGACGGGGATCAATAGTGCATTCAATACAACCATGAGCTGTATGAAATTTTTGACGAGCCGGAGGTCTCAACGATTGTAAGACTGCGGAAGCGGCAGTGGGCTGGCCACATGAAACGTATGGATGAACAACTGATATCCGAAAAGGTATACGTTGGGAGAACTGAAGGGCGGAAACCAGTGGAGAAATCGAGAAAACGATGGTCCGACTCGATCGACGTAGATAGTTCACCGCTGCTCGGACTACGAAATTGGAGGATGCGGTCAATGCACCAAAAGAGTTGGAGGCGCTATATGCAGCAAACAAAGGCCCAAGACGGGTGGTACTGCTACGAAGAAGAAGAATCAACGATTCTGGATTTGTACTATAAAGTGCTATAAATTTGTTTTGTGCAAGAAGTATAAAGCTTTTAATAATACAATGTAACCCGCTTATGGTGGAATTCTGTAGATTTAGCACTAAGCTTACTATAACGAAGAACTCATGACATCGGAAATTATCACTATCAAGTTGTGAAAGGTATGCTTTCAGGGTTTATTTATATGCTTGCAACTAGTAAATACTACTACCAATAAGAAGTCGAAAAATTAATCCCAGATTTGTAACTTGTCTAGCAAGTATGGTTATGACTATCATTCAAATCAATGTCTAAACTATTACACATAAACATATACATATTTCAAATTCTAGATTTAATTGGCTGGAAAAAAATTGCAAATTTATTTTTTAAACTGGTTAATTTTGAACAAAATATAAATTCAGATTAACATATAACTGAGGTATGAAAATATTTCCTCAGATTTGCGGTAGATAAACTGATAGATTACCAGAAAATCTTTTAAATTCCTTCGCTATCCATTGCAACAAGGAACTGTTTGCTGTGGAGTTATTGAAATGTGATGGAATTCGTTGCTTTTTGTTATTAGATTTGAAACGAGCTTCATTTTGATTTTCTCATGCTGTTTCTACTTATTAGAACAGTAGATTTAGATGAATTTCTGTTTGTGATTCTCCAGCTTCTATCCTCAACATAATTTCCATTTTTTGTTTTGTAAAGGATTTTTATGATTATACTATCCCTTTCCTTCACTCAATTTTTTTTTGTATTTGTACTCAACTATTTTTGACTTTACACTTACCTGTTGCTGCTGTTTTATTTTCATCGGGAAATCATCAATTAAGTTAGTATGGTTATAATGAACTTTTAACATGAATTGTGGTTGACTTGATCCAATATTCCGCTACAACCAAGTGCATTATAATCATAAAAATATACTTCGGTTTATTAAAGTAGTAAGCTGCAGTGCTTTTCACTTTATGTAAATTCACTTTCAATAAAATAAAGCAAATTTATATTCAATCTACACAAAACTATATTCAATAGAAAAATTCCGTACGCCACAAGTTCTTTCCTTTGGTTGACGTTTTTTAACTGAATTCAAAAATTTAATCTAATGCAAGATGCAACAGTCGAATTACTCGAATATTCCAGGCAGTTCTCGTGAGAACATTCGCCAATGTTCTAGGAATGGATTGAGTGACTAGAGACCCTATATAAAGCTGAGCTGAATGAATGAAGCGTAATAGTAAAAACTGCGATAAGAGTTGAGCGCGAATCAAAGGCGATATTGATTGAAAGTGAAGTGAGTTTCGTGATACAGATAGTTGGAATATAAATTTATAGACAAGTGAAAACAATAATATTTTAATTTTTTATAAAATAGTGAAATTTATTATTGTGCATTCTTAGTAAATAAACTCTTTTAGCTCAATGTAAAAGACATTGCGTTTTCACTTTACCGGCACATTAAAATTATGGGTCGCTAGCCGGAACACCCGACAATATATATATATAGATATATATATATATATATATATATATATATATATATATATATATATATATTTATATACATATATATATATATATATATATATATATATATATATATATATATATATATATATATATATATTTATATATATACATATATAGATACACATGTATATATATATATATATATACATATATATATATATATATATATATATATATATATATATGTATATATATATATATATATATATATATATATATATATATTTATATATTTATATATATATATATATATATATATATATAGATATACATAAGGTGGTCGAACCAAAACCCACGATGTTAATTGTAGATAAAACAAAAGATTTTCAGAGAATGATGTTTATAGTATTTATTGTCATAGAAAAATTGATGAGAACTATATGTAAAAAAAATATTGCTCACGTGCTCGCCACGGCTACGATGGCGCGCTTCTATCCGATGGTCCATATTTACAATGACTGTGAGACATAATTGAGGTTCAATGTTGTTAAAGTGCTGAATTATCTCATCGTTCAGCTCTTGAATTTTTCTTGGCTTATTGAAGTACACTTTTTTTTGAATATCCCCAGAGAAAGAAGCCCAAGGGCTCAACTCACATGATTGTGGCGGCCAATTAACACGGCCATTGTATTTCTCGCGCAAAAGAGCCATGTTTCGAATCGCTGTGTGGCAAGTGGCACCATCCTGTTGGAACCACATATCGTCCAGGTCTACAATCTCAAATTCTGTCCACAAGAAGTCCATAAGCAAAAGTAAACACCATTCATGGTAACTGCTTGACCGTCCTCATTTTCGAAGAAGTGCTGCCCGATGACGCCACTAGCCCATAAACCGCACCAACAGTCACTCTTGTGGATGCATTGGCTTTTCAACAATCACTCGTGGATTCTCATTTGCCCAAATAGGGCAATTCTGCTTTTTAACGAATCCGCGTTGGAAATGGCCAAATGGCCATTTCCAACGCTTGAAATGGCCATTTGGCCATTTCAAGCGTTGGAAATACGCCAAATGGTTGGTTGAACTGGCAGAAAGGAATGGTGATTTTATGAAGAAAATCATCTTCAGAAACGAGACACACTCTCATCAATTTTTCTATGACAATAAATACTATAAACATAATTCTCTGAAAATCTTTTGTTTTATCTACAATTAACGTCGTGGGTTTTGGTTCGACCACCTTATGTATATATATACATATATATATATATATATATATATATATATATATATATATATATATATATATATATAAACATATGTTTCTATATATATAAACATATGTTTATATATATATATATATATATATATATATATATATATATATATATATATATATATATATATATATAAATGTATATATATATACGAGGTGTGTTCAAAAAATATCACGAATTTTTTTTTCAAAAATTATTTATTTATTCATGAATATCTATTTTGTCCCCTTCAAAGTAATCCCCATGAGATATTATACACTTGTGCCAACGGTTTTTCAATCTTCGAAGCACTTCAAAAAATCATTTTTTTAAATCTTGTTCAGCTCCTCCTTCGATGCCGTCTTTATCTCGTCAAGCGTAGCGTAACGTCGTCCTTTTATGGGCCTCTTCAGTTTAGGAAACAAGAAAAAGTCACAGGGGGCCAGATCTGGGGAATACGGTGGCTGCGGCATCATTAGTGTGTTGTTTTTGGCCAAAAAGTCGCGCACAAGCAACGATGTGTGAGCAGGGGCGTTATCGTGGTGCAAAAGCCAATTTTTGTTCTCCCACAAATCATGGCGTTTCTGGCGGATTGCTTCGCGCAAATTGCGCATAACTTGCAGGTAATATTCCTTATTGACCGTTCTTCCCTGTGGCAAGAACTCATGATGCACCACGCCCATGCAATCGAAAAAAACTGTCAGCAAAACTTTCACATTCGATCGAACTTGGCACGCTTTTTTCGGTCTTGTTTCATGCGACAGCTTCCATTGAGACGATTGAGCTTTGGTTTCCACGTCATAACCATAAACTCACGATTTGTCACCAGTTATGACCCTCTGGAGCAAATTTGGTTCGTCGCAGACAGAGTTTAACATCTCATTAGCAATGTTCATGCGTTGCTGTTTTTGGTCGCAATTGAGCAATTTTGGTACGAATTTCGCGACGACCCGTCTCATGCCCAAATCGTTGATAAAAATCGAATGGCACGAGCCAATCGATATGTTTAGGTCCTCAGCAACTTCTCTAACGGTGATTCGACGATTGGCCAATACCATTTTCTCCACTTCATTAATTTTTTCGTCTGTTGTTGAAGTGCTTGGGCGTCCGGCACGCTCTTCATCGTTCACATCTTCTCGGCCTTCTAAAAACATTTTGTACCACCCATAAACGTTGCTTCAGTGCAAGGTAGCTTCTCCGTATGCCACAGTCAACATTCGGAATGCATCCGCGCACTTAGTTTCGTTTTTCACACAAAATTTGATACACGTTCTTTGATCCATTTTTTTGAATAAGTAAAAATCGAAGACGATTGAAAACACGTGCAAGTAAAGCAGCTATCACCAATCAAGTGAACATTTAAAATGGCCGAGCTTGTCGGCATAAGTGACAGACATGAGTACCAACATAACGCCACAAAAAAATCGAAATTCGAATATACGTAACCCGCGAAAATTCAAAATTCGCGATACTGTTTGAACACACCTCGTATACATATATATATATATATATATATATATATATATATATATATATATATATATATATATATATATATATATATATATATATATTGTCGGGTGTTCCGGCTAGCGGCCCATAATTTTAATGTGCCGGTAAAGTGAAAACGCAAAGTCTTTTACATTGAGTTAAAAGAGTTTATTTACTAAGAATGCACAATCAAAAATTTCACTATTTTATAAAAAATTAAAATATTATTGTTTTCACTTGTCTATAAATTTATATTCCAACTATCTGTATCACGAAACTCACTTCACTATCAATCAATATCGCCTTTGATTCGCGCTCAATTCTTATCGCAGTTTTTACTATTACGCTTCATTCATTCAGCTCAGCTTTATATAGGGTCTCTAGTCACTCAATCCATTCCTAGAACATTGGCGAATGTTCTCACGAGAACTGCCTGGAATATTCGAGTAATTCGACTGTTGCATCTTGCATTAGATTAAATTTTTGAATTCGGTTAAAAAACGTCAACCAAAGTAAAGAACTTGTGGCGTACGGAATTTTCCTATTGAATATAGTTTTGTGTAGATTGAATATAAATTTGCTTTATTTTATTGAAAGTGAATTTACATAAAGTGAAAAGCACTGCAGCTTACTACTTTAATAAACCGAAGTATATTTTTATGATTATAATGCACTTGGTTGTAGCGAAATATTGGATCAAGTCAACCACAATTCATGTTAAAAGTTCATTATAACCATACTAACTTAATTGATGATTTCCCGATGAAAATAAAACAGCAGCAACAGGTAAGTGGAAACTCAAAAACAGTTGAGTACAAATACAAAAAAAATTTAAGTGAAGGAAAGGGATGGTATAATCATAAAAATTCTTTACAAAACAAAAAATGGAAATTACGTTGAGGATAGAAGCTGAAGAATCACAAACAGAAATTCATCTAAATCTACTGTTCTCATAAGTAGAAACATCATGAGAAAATCAAAATGAAGCTCGTTTCAAATCTTATACCAAAAAGCAACAAATTCCATCACATTTCAATAACTGCACAGCAAGCAGTTCCTTGTTGCAATGGATAGCGAAGGAATTTAAAAGATTTTCTGGTAATCTATCAGTTTATCTACCGCAAATCTGAGGAAATATTTTCGTACCTCAGTTATATGTTAATCTGAATTTATATTTTGTTCAAAATTAACCAGTTTAAAAAATAAATTTGCAATTTTTTTCCAGCCAATTAAATCTAGAATTTGAAATATGTATATGTTTATGTGTAATAGTTTAGACATTGATTTGAATGATAGTCATAACCATACTTGCTAGACAAGTTACAAATCTGGGATTAATTTTTCTAGCTCTTATTGGTGGTAGTATTTACCAGTTGCACGCATATAAATATACCCTGAAAGCATACCTTTCACAACTTGATAGTGATAATTTCCGATGTCATGAGTTCTTCGTTGTAGTAAGCTTAGTGCTTAATCTACAGAATTCCACCATAAGCGGGTTAAATTGTATTATTAAAAGCTTTATACTTCTTGCACAAACACAATTTTATAGCACTTCAAATCCAGAATCGTTAATTCTTCTTCTTTGTAGCAGTACCACTCGTCTTGGGCCTTTGTTTTCTGCAAACCGCGCCTCCAACTCTCTCGGTCCATTGACCTCATCCTCCAATTCCGTAGTCCAAGCAGCGGTGAACTATCTACGTCGATTGAATCGGACCACTGTTTTCTCGGTTTCTCCACTGGTTTCCGCCCCTCGGTTCTCCCAACGAATACCTTTTTGGGTATCAGTTGTTCATCCATACGTTTCATGTGGCCAGCCCACTGCAGCTTCCGCAGTCTTACAATCGTTGAGACCTCCGGCTCGTCAAAAATTTCATACAGCTCATGGTTGTATTGAATGCACTATTGATCCCCGTCTAGCTTCGCTCCGATTATTTGCCTCAGAACTCGTCTCTCAAAAACGTACAATATGTTTGCGAATGCTTAGTCCATGTTTCATACCTATAGCATGGCATAAATCAGAGATGCGCATATTTGAGCATTGCTTTCCTGTATATTGCATGCAGCTGGTTTTCAAGATCGTCAAAACTGGATAAAATATTTTTTTGCGAGCTGCATTGCTCGGCGTATTTTGTCTCTTTAGTCACCGGTTCCCGTTATTTTGGCGCCTAAATATACAAATTTGTCCACATTTCCGATACTGTATTCGTCAATTGTGATATTTTGTGTATTTGAGGTAATCGTCGATTGAATACCGGAAACAACAAAAGTAAAAACACAAATGATACAATATTTCTATTTTTCGTGTATTCCACATTCCTTTCTTACTCCGCGATCCATTGGTCGGAAAATTCAATGTGACTATGAAACAAATGTAAGCAAATAAATGAGTTGATGTCTGGCCGATTTCTAGCAAATTTGCGAGAATGGTACAGGACGGAAAACTTTTCACTCCAGCTAGGTGTAAACGGGCAAAAACAGAACGAGAAAAATATTGTTTGCGTTACGTTTTCTGTATCAATGGATTTTTTATGATTTACCGTTTGTACTCTATTCTTGAATAAGGTAATCTAGATTTTATGGACCATATGAAACACAACGCAATAATTTTTACATAAGATAAACAGCACGACACAGAATTATCTAGCAATTAATTTGTATAAAATTTTCGGGGGATTCTGACCCCCTAATCTCCCATTGGCTGCGGCCTTCAGACTAAATATATATATATATATATATATACATATATATACATATATATATATATATATATATATATATGTAGATATATATATAAATATATATATGTATATATATATATATATATATATATATATATATATATATATATATATATATATATATCTATATATATAGATATATGCATACATATACATATGTATATACACATATATACATATATATATATATATATATATATATATATATATATATATATATATGTATATATAGATATATATATATATATATATATATATATATATATATATATATATATATATGTATGTATATATATATATATATATATATATATATATATATATACATTTATGTATATATATATATATATATATATATATATATATATATATATACATATATACATGCATATATATATATATATATATATATATATATATATATATATATATATATATATATATGTATTTATGTATATATATATATATATATACATATATATATATATATATATATATATAGATATATATATATATATATATATATATATATGAACATATATATATATATATATATATATATATATATATATATATATACATATATATATATATATATATATATATACACACACATATACATATATATATATATATATATATATATATATATATATATATATATATATATACATATATATATATATATATATATATATATATAGATATACATATATACATATATAGATATATACAGATTATATATATATATATATATATATATATATATATATATATATATATGTATATATACGTATATATATATATATATGTATACATGCATTGGGTGTTCCAACCAAAACGCAAGCTGTGAATTGTAAATAATGCAAAAAGTTTTCAGATAATTAATTTAATATTTTTATTATAACAGAAGGATCCATGGCAATTATGCGTCAAGCAAATTATCGCCCAAATGCTCGCCACGGCTACGGTGGTATACTTCTAGCCGATGGTCTATATTTTTAATGACTCTGAGACATAATTGAGGTTCACTGTACGGAGCGACGCTCTCAGCAAGGAGGTATACCGAAAGCGTTTGGCACAGGTACAGAGAAGAGGAGCACTGAGAATTGCATCTTCGTATCCAACAGTCTCCGACTCGGCGGGGAGAGTGATTGCAGGCGTGATACCTGTCGCCCTCCTTGCTAGAGAGCGCCGTGCTATTCACCTGTGCCGAAACGAGGATGCGAGGGAGATAGTTGTCCGCGAGGAGAGACAGCGCTCGCTCAATGATTGGCAGCAGTCTTGGGTGAATTGCACGAAGGGAAGGTGGACTGCGTGCCTCATCCCGGATGTGAGACCGTGGCTAAATCGAAGGCATGGTGAGACTAACTTCTATCTGACCCAGCTTTTGAGCGCGCACGGGTGTTTTCAGCCTTACCTGCACAGGATCGGTAAGTCACGGTCTCCCGATTGTCGGTTTTGCTCAGGAGAAGAGGACAATGCCTATCACACATTTTAAGCATGCACAAAATGGGTCAGGCTGCGAAGGGAACTCTACAGGGAGACGGGAGAGCTCACCCTGAATAATATAGTTGCGGTGATGCTCGAGTCGGTTGACAAATGGAACCAGGTGGCACATTATGCTCGGGCAATCCTAAAATATAAAAGGGACTCACAGCAGCCGGGGGCATTGGGGCTGGGGGATCACTCTTCTGGCATTTCCTCTTCCACTCTCCCCTCCCGCTAGGAAAGGGGCTCCCCAGCTTGAAGGCGCCCCACGGCGTAACAAAACGAGACCTGGCCCGAAGTGATGTGTCAAACGGTTCCAGGCTGGCTTCTCATGTTGACAGGGGAGGTGTTTAGTGGATATTAAAGTCACATTGGGGAGTCCCACATTCTGCGCATAAATAGCATTCACCTCCCTACCAAAAAATAGATGTCGTTAATGTGCTGAATTATCTCATCCTTTAGCTCTTGAATTGTTCTTGGCTTATTGCTGTACGATTTATCTTTTAGATATCCCCAGAGAAAGAAGTCAAACGGTGTCAAATTACATGATCGTGGCGGCCCATTAACATCGCCACATCGTGAGATAACACGGCCATTGAATTTCTTGCCTCAAAGAGCAATTGTTTCATTGGCTGTGTCGCAAGTGACACCATCTTCTTGGAACCATATATTGTCTAGGTTCATAGCCTCAATTTTTGCCTATAAGAAGTCCGTTGTCATCTCGCAATAGCGAACACCATTCACGATAACTGCTTGGCCGTCCTCATTTTCGAAGAAGTATGGCCCGATGACGCCGCCAGCCCATAAACCGCACCAACAGTCACTCTTTGTGGATGCATCGCGTTTTTAACAATCTTTTGTGGATTCCGATTAGCCCAAATTTCACTAAGGTGAAAGTCTGCCTCATCGCTGAAGATGATTTTCTTTGTAAAGTCACCATTCCCCTTTTTCTGTTCACCCAACCATTCGGCGTATTCCCGACGCTTGAAGTGGTCAGTAGGCTTCAGCCCTTGGGTCAATTGAACCTTCTAAGCGTGAAAATTCAAATCTTTATTCAAAATTCGCATCAGTGATGTTCGTGAGATGTGCAATTGTTGGGCACGACGACGAGTCAAGGTTCCCTGCTCTTCTGTCGCACTATCGCGAACAACAGCAATGTTTTCCGCAGAACGAACTGGGCAAGCATGCACAGGTGATTTCACATTTCCTACAGACCCGGTTTACTGAAATTTGTTCACAATTCTCCCGATTGTGGACACATTTGGTCGATTATGCTGCCCATACAAATCACGAGGTGCACGAAATGCAGTTTGATTTGAACGCCGATTTTCGTATAAGGTTTCAACAACCTTAACGCGCTGCTTAAGTGTGTACCTAATTCGTCAAATACTGAAACAAAGAAATGTGAAATTAAGTTGGGCGAAAAATTTGACGCTATGGTGTGACTCACAATCAAAATTGTGCATTATGGTTGGACCACCCTTTATATATATATATATATATATATATATATATATATATATATATATATATATATATAAATATACATATATATATACATATATACATATATATACCGAACATTCCAAAATAAATGAAACTTTTTTCATAAAAATTTTTTGGTGACGCTATCTGTGAATGAGATAGTAGGTAGAAAAATTGCATTCTTCCCTGACTTGCAGTGAAAGTTTGGTGACCTTCGGTTTCGTGGAAGAGAAGTTATTGCGTCTGAAGTGATAGTTTGTTTGTCACATCGGTACAAAAATGAATTTCGAATAAAGAGCTAATATTTTTTTTTAAATCGGCGAAACGTTTACCGAAACATTCGATTCGATGAAAAAGGTTTATGGTGATGATTGTCTATCTCGTGCCAGAGTTCATGAGTTGCTTACACCTTTCAGAGATGGTCATGAGAATATAAATGATGATAAATATACGGGCCGCCCAAAATCGGTGATCACTGAAAACTCCATCGAAATTGTGCGTGAATTTATCAAAAGTGAGCCGAAATCATCATTAAAATTCATGGAATCGGTGTTGAATTTTCGTATCTCCAAAACATCGATTTATCTCATTTTAACCGATCATTTGGGCTTACGAAAGGTCTGATGACCAAAAATCCCTCAGAATCCAATATTCGAAAAACTAATTTTTTGACTGATTTTTTGATTAGAAATCGCATTTTAACCATCAATAACTCGCCATATTTGCCTGATATGGCTCCCTCTGACTTCTACTTATTCGGAAAATTGCATTTGGCAATGAAAGGAAAGCGCTTTGCGTCCGCAGAGGGCATTCAAAAGGATTGGACCAGCTCCTAAAGGAAATCCCGGCCAGTGACCTGAAACACCCTTTCGAAAAGCTGCAAAACAGTGTATCGAGGCCGGAGGAGACTATTTTGAATAAATAAACTCGAATTTATCAGAACGGAGCTCCGTTCGTTTCAATTTTAGTCCAGTCTCGTTAATTTCCTTAGAACCATGTTTTGGATGAAACGTTGACTCGCTGATGGTAAGGGAATCGGTCTTCCTTAAAAAGCCATTCGATTCAAAATGTGTCCACTTCACCATTAAAAGACTCCGCTTAGCAAAATACTACTTGATTTTTTTTTAATTCAATATAAATAACAATAATAGTTCTTGTATAAAAAATACGACAGTTATTCATTCGCTAAAAGACAGATAATCTGGAATTGAATTTTTTCTAATTAGCAAAAAAGATGTTTATTGAAAAATAAAAAAGGGTAGTTTGCTCTGTAAATTTCTGCAAAGTGTCAAGTATTTTCGAATTATGTATAAAAGTATCAAAAAACTTTGATTAAAATGTCATTTTTAAATGATGGAAGTAAACGCATTGAACAACTTGTGAACTATAACTGTAAACGAGTTAAGGTTAAAGTTTATTAATTAAAAGACTTAATATTAAGGAAAAAGAATGTTGAATTGCCAAACGAGTTAGCTTGATAAAAAATTGAAATATACAAATAGTCGTTGTAAGGCTATCGCTACACGTACCGCCACTAGCAAGCTGTTAGCTTACGTAGAAGCCGTTGAAGGTAGTAATTTGAAAGTGGCGTGTCTTTTTGTATTTATTTTATCAGTATCTTGTGTTACAATATAAAAAAAAATGTGTTAACAATGGTTATGTTGGTAAGGGAGCATGCTGGCTATAATCGATCTATCGAGATTGATAAATCATTATTATTTCTCGATAAATCTTTATTTTTTACCTTAATAGCGAAAATTTTATCGATTCTATGAACAACTGCGTATGAACGATGCAACAAATGATGCTCTGCGTATATATAACAACCTACCGGAAATGGTTAAGAAAGCAAACTCACTTTTGGTATTCAAGAAAAGACTAAGGAAGCATTTAATGAGCACTGATTGAAGCGTGGACCTGTAGTTTTGCTTTTATGAGCTCAGTATCTTAGGGCGTTTTTAACCTTATCAGTGAGATACTGAAGTGACAGTTACTCAGAGTTTTTTTTTCTGAATGCGACGTATTATACAGGGTTATCCATTTCGTGGTAAGAAAGTATAACCGTGCCATTTGACATCTGTCAAAATTAGATGTCATCCAAAGCGTGCTTTTTTCAGTTGAAGGTTTGCCATTTAGAAATATGAATCGTTTAACAGTTGAAGAACGCATTAAAATTATTAAATTTTATTATAAAAATGGTACCTCCGCTGTATCAACATTTAGGGCTTTACGAGCCGATTACGGTCGACATAGTCGACCTGCACAGCAAACAATTTCGAACACAGTGAGAAAATTTGAAGAGACTGGATCGATTATTCATATTGCAAGGCCTGTGCATCATCACAACATTCATCAATCCGTACAAAATCCAACTCACTCAAGAACTTAAGCCTCAAGACCATACACAACGCAGAAGGTATGCGAATTAGGTGATTGAACAACAAGCCAAAGATAACGATTTTTCGAACAAAAATTTTCTTTAGTGATGATGTTCATTTTTCGCTCAATTGCCGCATATGGGGTCTCAAAATCCTCAGGTGATCGCAGAAAGGACTTTGCATCCAGAAAAAGTGACCGTTTGGTGTGCATTATGGTCTGGTGGTGTTTTTGGCCCGTATTTTTTGAAAACGATCAAGGAAGAGCCATTACAGTCAATTCTGATCTGGAGAACATGTGGTTCCAACAGGACGGAGCCACAAGCCACACAACACAGGCTAATCGAGCACTTTTGCAAGAGAAATTTCCAGGACGCGTAATTTTGGGATTGAGTGATGTCAATTGGCCCGCAAGATCCTGCAACCTATGTAACACCTTCGGATTTTTTTTTATGGGGCTATGCGAAAGATCGTGTTAACGCGAACAATCCTCAAAACCTTGAGCAATTGAAAACCAAAATACGTGAAGTTATGGTCGAGATATTGCCGGAAATGTGCCAAAAAGTCATTGAAAATTACCTCAAAAGGATTGAGGCCTGTAAGAGGTCCCGTGGAAGATATTTGGATAATGTTGTATTTGACTCATAATGGCAAAGTTCAATTTTCATATTGAGGAAAAAATTTTGTTTTCTTCTGATTATTTTATGTGTTATGGATATCCCTATATTGAAATTTCTTTTATCTCTGAGAGCTGATCATGATTTTAGGACTAGATGTTCATGAAAAGGATTAGTTCACATTATATTGTGTGCCCCCTTATTATGTATTAAACATCGTCTGGGTGGCACAAAGAACCAAGTGACGTAATGCGTAATGCGGATCGCACGAGTGTTGTGCAACGAAGAAAGGGTGATGGAGAAAATGGTAGGGAATGGAATGTATTAACGATGATTGAATGAGTGGCTTTCGAATTCGAATTGTTTTACAATACCCTTCTGGTAGGAGCACTCTCCTGCTACTTTTACATGTATGATTTTATAAAATGTGTCTCACAATTTTATCCACTAATTTTGCTGTTGAAAGTTTTCGCGGAAAGTCAAAGAAAGTATTCTAGACTGTATTTTACATGATAAATTAACTCACTTATTGTTAATGAAAAACTTGTTTCAGCCACCATATTAATGCATTCGTATGTCACGTTATAGAATACGTTAAGTTTCGAGCTCTTTACGACTTTTATAGATTTAGTCACTTAACTACCGTATAGTAAGTTCAATGTCATTTCAACAGTAACTAATAGTCGTCATCAGCTCACTTCTAAGGATCTAACTCCAAAAATGTTGAGTCATCATTTTACTCATGCATATTACAACCCCATTAGTCTTACAATATTTTCAAGTACATACTTCAAATCTTTATCATATCTACACAAGTAATCAAGCTCGAACCGTAAACTCTATTAAAAGCTAGACAAAACTTAAAGTTCATTTATTTTGGGTGGTTTTACTTTCATCGCGTTTCATGTTCTTCAAAGTAATTCAAAAGAGAAGCAATGAAACGAAAAGCAACTTCTCGCCACCAATTACCACCATGTTGTGAGGTGTCACGTTATATTTCATGAGTGCAAGGGCAACTCGTAAAATTTATTTGCGTTAAGAGTCTCGTCACGAAACGTGAATATTCATAAAAGTTTTATTATCATTAGGCCTTTTGCCACGTTGTTGTTGCTCTCTCCTTCTCCTTTTATTGTCATGTGGGAAACTCTGCCTACGACTGCCAAATAAGACCAAACTTTAAGTTGGCTATCGAAGAGGCAATGGATGACTTAATTACTGGTTTGTGAAACAAAGTTACGAATTGTTTGTGCTTGATAACAATGTAGTACTTGTAACGTCTTTTTCCGTTGCTGGTTTGAAGGCTTGTCAACATTGTGACATGCACTGCCTGTTGAATAGAAAGGATCTTCTTACAGGCTCAGTATCGCATGGTTGACATGTCTACTGTAGCAAAGCAATTGATTTGATTAGTATCAGACATTGTTTGATTATGTGCATTAATTACTTTGATATGGCCAGGGACAAATTCTCAAAGTATGAAGAAAGCACGCCTAGGGTTCTTTCATGTCTAAGAATAATAGGGGCTAACGTGAAAATATTGTTGCTCATAAGACGTCGTCTGTCACTTTCTTCAACAATAGCATGTGTGGGAATTATAAACGTTTTGATGAAGATAATTCGACCAGGCTGAAATCTTTTATGAATTTCAATACATACATAATGTAATACTTTGATGAGTTATACGTGGTCTCCAAAAAAAACTGCTGAAGAAGTTGTCATAGAGTGCAGATTAATTTTGTTTCAATGGTAGATTTTAGAGTAATAAACATACATTACGCATGTAAAATATAATCAAAACTACAACGCAGTTCAAGAGAATGATTTCAAATGGAGAAAGAAGACATTTTTCTAAAATTACTAAGGTTATGTATTGTATATAGAGCAATGAGAGCCTAATAAAGGACGTTAACACCAAATGGAACATCAAATGCTTTTAAGTAGAAACGTTTTCCATCGTCGTTACAATATCTATTGTAAAATCTACCTTATAGGCAGAAAATCTCCTTTTAATCAGTTTAGAGAATTATGTAAAACAAGTTGAAGTAGCAGGAGGATGCTCTTGCCAGAAGGGTATTGTAAAACAATTAGTAAATCAAACAATATATTCTGCATACCAAAACTTGACTAAGATATAGATTCCATAAATTGAGTTCGAAAAATTATTATGGCTATTATGATTTTAAACTCGCCACCACTTTGTTCCAAGTGGTTTGACCCCGTCGTTTGATTATTCATGATAACTCATGGATATTATAAACCATTTCTAAAATTTTTATCAAAATTCCTACATATTTGTAGTGTCTAGGTCTGTTGCAAGCGTGTATCTCCCTAGTACCACGTGTTCATGTTGTTGTAATTGTTAAATATTCAATCGGCTGTAACTTAACTGTTTATTGTTCAATTATTGTGAAATTTTCAGAAAATTTAAATTATAGATTTTGGGAAATTTCAGGCTCCCATCTTGATTTTATAGACAAAAAACTCGCCACCATTTTGTTTCAAGTGGTTTGACCCCGTCGCTTGATTTGTCATGATAACTCATGGATATTACAAACCATTTCTAAAATTCTTATCAAAATTCCTACATATTTGTAGGGTCTAAGTCCGTAGCAAGCGTGTATCTCCCTAGTATCACATGTCAATGTTGTTGTAATTGTTAAATATTCAATCGGCTGTAACTTAGCTGTTTATTGTTCAATTATTGTGAAATTTTCAGAACATATACGATTACTTTCAGAAAATTTAAATTATAGATTTTGGGAAATTTAAGGCTCCCATCTTGATTTTATAGACAGAAAAGCAAAATTTATAAAATGTACTATTATTAACAAAGTTGATCGAATTTCGACTTCTAAGGTATTTGTTGCCCTTGTGAAGGAAAAATTGTCAGTTTAAGTACTGTTTTGAAAAGCTCTTATAAAGAACTTTCATTTGATATTCATATTGGCTACGTATGATGAAATTTATTTTTTCAACGGCCATCTCCTGTACTGTAATCATCGATTCATGGCCAATTTTTTCGAATCCTAGAATGGTTACAAAGCCTATTTGCTAGGAGCTCTCTCCTGCCTCTTTGACTTGTTTCACATATAAGTATTAATTGTATGTACTCATCTTCAGTCATTCATTTAAATGAATCAATTGTTAAAAGCATGCACCTTAAACGTTGAAGTTGGGGCAAAATAACTCAAAATTAGTCAATCTTCGCATTTAAAACAGCCACTATTTTGCTTAACGATTACTAATACCACTAGCTGAGCCAATTCTCAAAGAAATTCATGAAAGCTATCATTCCTGGAACTTTCATGCAAAATATTGTTCCATAGTAATACAGGAAAGTTCAAATCGCTATAACTTCACTAAATACCATTCGATCTTTATGAAACTTTCAGGACAGATTAATCGTATAAGTAGTCATCTGTGTACTGAATTTTATTGAATTTAAGGGCACCGCTAAGATTTTATTCAAGAAAACATAAAATCGATAAATCATACTATTACTAACAAAGTTGAGTAAATTTCGACTTCTCATGTATTTTTTGTTGTTGTACTCATAAAAGCCTATATTCATGATTTTTGTCAGATTTTTCGGGGGGAGGGGGAACACAACATTTTCGTACATTTCCCCTTCCCCTGCACGCCTCGAGGCAAAATTTGTCATTTTAAGACCTGTTTTGAAAAGTGCTCATCAAGACCTTTCATTTGATACCCATATTGCCCACAAGCGATGAAAACTTTTTTTTTCAGGGGGAAATCCCCTACATGGGGAGACCCCCTTTAAAGACCTTATACATTTTTCTTCGTGTTAAAACTTTGAAGAGGGCGACACTTTGCACATACACACAAAATTTTATGTTTCTAGCTTATGTAGTTTGCGAGAAAAAGTGGTGTGACACACGGACGGACGGACGGACGGACGGACAGACGGACGGACAGACGGGCGGACGGACAAACCGACAGACAGGACGCGAAACTAGTAGATATTGTAAATTGATTTTACAATACCCTAAAAAGACTTGTTCCCCACCTAGCAAAGCATGCTAATGTTTGAAAGAATGAGGTCCGTGTTGATGTGTTTCAGTTCTTAAACGAGAAAATGACAAGAGTTGCATATAATGTAGAATATTATTCAAATTCATTGCTCTTCTTTCTTCAGCTTTTACTTAAATTTCTCGAGAGAAATTTACCTATTGAGGAGAGTACCCTATATTCGTATACATATATATATATATATATATATATATATATATATATATATATATATATATATATATATATATATATATATAAATATATATAGGACTTTCCAATAAGAGGTGTTATTTTGAATAGCCCGCTTTTTCGGTGGATGTCCCTTTTGAAGCTGTTATTTTTGACATTTGACAAGTAGAAACTTCGCCATTAATAAAATTGGAATAATACATGCTTCAATAATGCAATGAAATTATTAAAATTCACTAAAAAAATGGTGAAAATTTGGCAGAGACAGCTCGTAAAACTCGAACATTTTCGGGTCGTCGTGAAGCACCTTGTCGGACCGCAATACAGAAATTGGTGAAAAAATTCGAGCTCTTGGTACAACTTAGTGATGTGAAGAATAAAACCCGTGCACGTCACTCAAGAATAGCCGAGAATATTGCTGCTGTAGCCGAAAGTTTGAGGAAAACCCAGGTTCGTACATTCCTCGTCGTCCTTTGGAATCAGGTATTCCACAAACGTCGTTACACCGTATCTTACATAAAGATTTGGGTCTTCAGGCTTATAAAGTTCAGTTAACACAAGAACTCAAGCCGGTCGATCATCAACAACGTCGTGTCTTTGCTGATTCGGTTCTTGAAATGCATGAAAATGATCCGGAATCCGATCGAAAAATCATCTTGAGTGATGAGGCCCATTTCTACCTCGGTGGCTTCGTCAACAAGCAAAATTGTCGCATTTGGGGCTCGAAAAACCTAAGAGCTATTGTTGAAAATCCTCTTTATACTCAACGTGTCATTGGACCTTACTTATTTGAAAATGAGGATTGCGCTATCGAGAGATGATTAATGATTTTTTAGGGTTTTGTAAAATTATTTCGCGGCCAGTCTTTCCGTCCGTCCGCCCGTGTGTTACAGCACTTTTTCTCGGAAACTACTTAAGCTAGAAACATCAAATTTTGTATGCAAGTGTAAAGTGGTGATCTCTCCAAAGTTCAACTACAAAAACATTTTATAAGATATTTAAGGGGGGTCTCCCCATACAGGAGAGTGACCTCTCAAAAAAAAAAATTCATTGAAGGTAGCCCATATGGGTATAAAATGAAAGGTCTTGATGAGAACTTTTCAAAACAGGTCTTAATTTGGCAAAATTTGCTTTGAGGAGCGCACAGGGAGGGGAAATACACGAAAAATTTGTGTCCCCCCCCTCGCGATTGGACACCTGTGATCCGAAAAATCTGAAAAAAATCAGGAATGTAAGCCTTGGTGAGTTCAACAACAACAAATACGTTAGAAGTCGCAATTCACTCAACTTTGTTATTAATAGTATGATTTATCGATTTTATGTTTTCTTGAATAAAATCCTAGCGGTTCAATGAGATTCGGTACACAGATGACTATTTATAAGGTTGATCTATCCTGAAAGTTTCATAAAGATTGAATCATATTTAGTGAAGTTAGAGCGGTTTGAATTTGGCATATGGCTTTGGAACAACGTGCGCTTTTTACCGACTCAGACATTACAGTTTTGCTAGGATTTACATGAAAATTTCAGGAATGATAGGTGTCATGAATATCTTTGAGAATCGATTCACCTAGTGGTATCAGTAATCGTAAAACAAAATAGTGGCTGTTTTAAATGCGAAGATTGAATAATTTTGAGTTACTTTTTCCCAACTTCAACGTTTAAGCTGCATGCTTTGAACACTTGATTCAATTGAATGAATGACTGAAGATGAGTACCTACAATTAATGCTCATAAGTGAAACAAGTCAAGGAGGTGGGAGAGAGCTCCTAGCAAAAGGGTATTGTAACCATTCTAGGATTCGAAAAAATTGGCCATTAATCGATGATAACAGTACAGGAGAGTGGCCGCTGAAAAAAATTCATCGAAGGTAGCCGATATGAGTATGAAATGAAAGTTTCTATGGGAGCTTTTCAAAACAGTTCTTAAACTGTCAGTTTTTGCTTCAGTGGATTGACATCTGAAATAATTATCAAGGGAGATATTTATGAGTATAACAATACCAAAAACCTCAGAAGTCGAAATTCGTTCAACTTTGTTAATAATAGTATGATCTTCGTATTTCATATTTTCTCCAATAAAATCGTCTTTGACATGTTTCTTGATTTGATTCGATCTGGTGACTGCATTTTGTAAATTGAATACAAAGGTGTGTTTACCCAACTTGTTATGGCTAAAATTGGATGCTATTGATCTGGACAACGTTTACTTTCAACAAGGCGGGGCTATGTGCCACACAAGCAACGAAACGTGTTATCTCTCGAAGAGGTGATCACAATTGGCCAACGAGATCTTCTGATTTAGCACCTTGTGACTTCTTCCTTTGGGGCCACGTGAGAGAAAAGGTCTACGCCAACAGCCTAGCGTCGATTTAAGGCCTCAAAGATGGAATTTGTGAGCCTATCGAGGACATAGGGCAGCCACTTTGCGATTCGGTTATGGAAAATTTCATGAAAAGGATATGGTCCTGTAAGCGTGGTCGTGGTGGTCATTTGCCCGATATTATTTTCCACTATAAACGGCATACCTTATTCTTAATAATGAAATAAACATCTGATCATTTATATCAAAAAGTGGCATTTTTGATTTTAGCAAAATAACACCTCTTATTGGAAAACCCTGTATATGAGATATAAAAAAATTTGTGACCACGCTAGAGGCAGCAATTGTGCTCCGATTTTCACCAAATTTCCAGGAAACGTGTATTAAGTAAATATTTTGGTTGTTTGTGAACCAGCTATACCAGCGGAGTGAAAACAAAATGGCGGTCATTTTAGGCGAAAAATCGTGATTTCTGCTCTGACTAAAGTATACCTCCGATTTCGATGAAATTTGATCAAAGATTCATTAATATGTATGATGAATCTCACAAAAATCCAAAGTCAGTCAGTCTGGAACAAAATGGCTGCCACTCGAATGTCATGAAACGTACGAAATTTTCGTTCTAGTAGCTGCGACCAAAACTTTCAACAGATATTTATGAAATTCGATGGTTTAATAGAGACTATGAGTATCTAAAGAATTAAGTGAAACAACTGGAGGTCAGGTCGCAAAACAAAATGGCGACTAGTTGAATCTCAAAACCTCAAAGGCTTTTAAAAGACTCAATTTTTGTCCGCTATATTTATATATATGAAACTTGGTTTTAAGATGTCATCTTAAAAAATATTGAACCTTTCTTGTTATTTTTCGGTTGAATATTTCTTCTATTTGAAATGGATTTTATTTAAGTACAGATTATCCATTATTATCTGTGACCTTTTTACCATTTTTGGGTGGAGCCATTATTCCATCTATGTAGAACTTCTGTGGTTTATCGGCCAAAAACTTGGACAAGTGATTTTCACAGTCTCTTTTTGAAGTGAATTTCTTTTCATTAAGGAAGAATTGCAGAGACCAAATCAAATGGTAGTCTGATGGTGCAAGGTCTGAACTATACGGTAGATGCATTCAAACTTCCCAGCCAAGCTCTGCCAGTTTTTGCCGGGTCATCAAAGATGTCTGTGGTTTGGCATTGTCATGATGGAAGGCAACGCTCTTTCTACTGATCAGTTCTGGAAGGTTTTTTTGAATTGCTTGTTAGAATCTGGTTAATCTCTGACAGTACAGAGGCAAATTGAGTGTTTGGCCAGGTTCTAGCACCCCATGGTAAACAATTCCCTTCCAATCCCACCATACACACAGCATAACCTTATTTGATGTCAATCCTGGTTTTAAACTAGTTGGTGATGATTCTTCCTTTTTCGACCATGATCTTTTTCGACCGACTTTCTCGTATCGTGCCCATTTTTCATCGTCCGTTATGAGTTGCTTCAGTAATGGCTCGATCTCATTGCGTTTTATAAGCATTTCGCAAATGGGAGTTCGGTCGATCACATTTTTTTGGGTTTATTCATGCGGCACCCAAGCATCATTTTTTTTTGTGTATCCAGACTTAAGCAAATTGTTCAAAATTGTTTGGTAATGGATATTCAGTTCCTGAGCAATGTCAAGGCTGCTTATATGTCAGTCTTCTTCAATTTTTAGTAAGATTTCACCGACTTTTTCAGTGATTGGTCGACCTGAGCGAAGTGCATCCTTGACATCAAAATTTCCAGAACGAAAGCGAGTGAATCATCTCTTGGCTGTGGCTTTTAATGAAGTTTCTTGACTGTAGACACCACAAATATTTTCATGAGCCTGCAATGCATTGTCACCTTGATCGTAGTGATATTGTAAACTATAACGAATTTTTTCAGAAATACAACTTTTGACACGAATGACGAAATACAAAACTTCCATGTGAAAATTGTAAATTGGAATGTCACCTTTCAAACACATATCAGTTTGACTCAATCTGATTAGTATTGCCCCATATATGACAACGAACACCGTCTAACAACCAAAAACGCTCCAAACTTTTAAGAATATCCAATGTTTTTAAGCTGCCATTTTCACTAAAAATTGAATAATTTTGTCTTGTCTAAAGTGAAACCCCAATTTGAACGAAATTTGGCGCATTGATGGATGAGATTCTAATAGACAAAGATTTAAAATAATCTAAAATGAAACTTATGCGTTCAAAATGGCGGCCCCAAAGATCAAAAGTTAAGTGCAATTAGCTATTTTAGTAGCAACTGAAATAATGAATATTTTGCATGGAAACATTTTAGATGGCTTCACTTGAAAGTATTTATGGAGCAGACAACAATTCAGTATTACAGTACCCTTAAAAACTATATAGTCGCAACGTTTCTGTCCGTCCGCCCGTCCATCTGTCCATTCGTGCGTCATAGCCAGTTTTTTCGCAAGCCACTTGAACTAGAATAAGGAAATTTTCTACGTAGGTCAAAAGTTGTGGCGCTCAAAATTTGCAGCACAAGAAAATATTTTAAGATATGTAAGTAGAGGCTCCCTTTACAGATGGGTTATAAAAAATATATTTTTTTTATTTTTGTAGCCCTCTAGTTTCTCAACAGATTCCTGTGATAATAAGTTATTAAGGCAAATTAATTTAACCTGCAAAAAATCATGCAA
This sequence comes from Odontomyia ornata, assembly GCA_963969285.1. NCBI lineage: Eukaryota > Metazoa > Arthropoda > Insecta > Diptera > Stratiomyidae > Odontomyia > Odontomyia ornata. Next base: position 286,031,732 of record OZ017739.1, on the reverse strand, counting down.
ATCGGATGACAAATAGAAAAGCCAAAAATTTACAGTCTAATATGTTTAGCAGCCGTTTTCAATAAAAATCGAAAATGTTTGTGCTGTTCGGAGTGAAACTCCAATTTGAATAAGATTCAGCACAGCAGTTGAAACTAAACGACTGATTTCCGTGAAAATAATCAAAAAGCAAACGCTCAAGTTGAAATTGGCGGCCTCTGATGGTTCAGAAAAGAATTAAAAATGTATACTCGTATATTAATAACAACGCAAGTGCTTATTAAACTTTTATGGAAATCTTTTAAAATTAACTATTTGAGCTATTTAAGCTGACAAGTTATCACATTTGTGTGGTAACCGCTGAGTTTAGTGTAAACAGCAAATATATTATGTTTGGCCATGCCAACAAGCATAGATGAGGATTAGGACAAAAATAATTTTGTATTGCCAGTTTAAAACGCAATAAATATCCTAGTTTGTGCTCGCATAAAGTTATGGGTGAAGTGTCCGTTTCTCTATCTTTTGTTTTCTTTTATTGTGCCAATATTAGTCAAAAAATTTAATAAAAGGGTACTCACACGCATCCTCATGAGCGCTCGATGACGATTTAGGCAGGTCGATATCGTTGGAGCGTATCCATTTGTTTGGTTTCAATAATTTCCTATGAACGCACAAAAAAAAGAAAGAAAAGAAAACGCACATACTCACACCTAGACAAACTCTAATGGTCAAATTTAATAAGATTACGGACGGGTCAGCGCTGAATCAATGCTACCGGCGGCCTATCACTCATACTCCCCATGACACACTCGCTACTGTAAGGAGCACATGCATTCGTCGATCTTTGGTATAACAAGGAATCAATGTCAGCCAATTGACCCACAAAATTAAAAAGCTGGCTGACATCGCATATAATGATTCAGGTTACGGCATCGTAAATGCTCTTTGTAGACCTTGCAAATACCCTCCATACATCCATTTACGCTTTTGCAGTCACTGCACGCTCTAATCTCGGCCAAATCTCGTGTTGTACATGCAAAACTGCATGCGACGTCTATCGGCGTTATGTCTACTGTGCTGCAGCTATTGAATGCATGTGAAAATGCGAGGTCGAGGACGCATGTGGAAATGCTGATCAGATGAGTTATTCACAAATGCAAAGTTATGCTTTCGCGCGGTATAACGAAAGCTCGCAGAACTGATGGGCAATTTGGGGAGACTGCGCTTTTTGACTTTTAAACTTCGCACGGCTGCGTGCTTCAAGATCGTAAAAGATAGGAATGTAGGTAGACCTAAAGACTCTTGTCGAGGTGAAGATGACGCAAACCACTCAAAGGTTCAACAATGGCAATATCGCGTGCAATCGAGTTCCCTTATAGGTCGTAGGCCGCAGCACTATGGGGAAAGTTTAATATCTTTTCCGATGCTTTAAAAGTGGGACCACAATTCTTTCACTGGGCTTAAGATGCTGTGAACTCCGAAAATTGGTCGAACTATCTGTGGTGGGTTGCACAAATTCCGGCTATTTTTCACTCTTTTATTTATTTTTTTTTTTGGTTTTCGAGGGATGGGAGACCTTCTTCGTCGTTTTCCGTACAAATTCCTTCGTGAAGGGCACTTCACCAATGACGGCGATGGCGAACCAATTTTTATTTTTCTTATATACCCGCCGACAAAATCCGTTTTTTTTTTGTGTGTTTTTTTTCGGCAAGCTGTCTAGCCGAAGGCGGAGATGCCATGCACGGTGGATTTTTACGCTAGTTTAAGTCGACTCCTCAACCCGTCCAAACCCGGAATTTTAAATGCAGATTCGCAATTTTTTAAAACAAAGGAAATTTGAATTGTGGTAAAGAAATTTAAATGAGGTACAGAAGATGTAAATGAAGTGAAGAAATTTAAATGAAGTAAAGAAATTTTAACTAAAGTAAAAAAATGAAAATTTTAAATAGTTATAAAAGTCAAATCTAATGACGAATAAAATTAAAGGGAGACATTTTAAATTGATACAAAACAACATTTAATAAAATTAATGAAACGAAAAGTATTCTAAAAAAATAGGATTGCAAAATAAAATCAATAATATATATATTTTTTTCCAATTCTGCCACAAAATTCCGTGTAAGGGATAGGAAGGTTTTCGAGCAGTTTGATTGTGTGACTCCTCGATTAATACATAATGCTCTTTTTTCTTGAAAAGCCGTCGGGCTTTGTTATGTGAACAGACGGTTTTTGACTCCTGTTGACTCAAAGAAGTCAAAACGCGTCTGCTCAACAACACAGCAAGACCCGGCGGCTTTTCAAGGAAAAAATAATTTAATTAGTATTCGTATTCAACTGTTGTATCATCTACTTGAGGACTTCTTCAGTACTGCTGAAATTGCCTCGCATAGGCCCTACTATTCAATCTAAAAAATTTTAGTTGATCTCAAATTAACTTAAAACCTAACTTACTCGCCAATCACTTTGAAGACCAATAATTGTTTATGGAAAATAATTAAATTTTAGTAGAATTAAAGGGAAGTTCTTCTCTTCTATTTTCTTTTCAATTGAGAGTTCCACTAACAGAGTATCTTTCACGATTATTCTTTATGTCTGCATATTGTATAATAAGTACAAAACCCTTCTGACGTGAGCGTTGTTGTATCTGCTCAAATTGTTTTTAAATTATTTTGGGACAAGGTGATTTTAGAGCGCTTCCTTCATTTGTTCACTTGTATTTTGCATCGAGGCGAGTTTTTTGGTAAGTTAAATATTCAAAAGACTGCGTCAACAGCAGCAAGTTTCCCACTTTTAAATGTTGTATGCAATTTCACATAGATAGTTAATAATATTACAACTATACGAGAATGATGGTCATTTTTGATCAAACTGCATATAATTATGTACGAGTATTGTAATATTCATCTTGAGGTTCTCTAGAAAATTTCAGTAAAATTGTGCGGTATTTTACAGTCCTTAATGGATAAGTAGATTTTGTATTTTCTAACCTCGTTGAAGAATTATCTTTATGGGAATTATTCGGCTTACTTTAAGATGATAACAATCTCGAAAATCCTGAATGTTATGCAAAGCGCAATTTGCGGTAGCATTTCATCATTAATTGGGATCAGTATTTGTTTTATAGTTACCAATGGTAATACCATGAATCAATTTCCTATTATTTGCCCTGCTAAGCTTCTACATAGTGCATTTGTCAAGACCTTGATTAATCTTAAATTCACGGAGCCACAAACAAATTTTAATGGATATGACGTAAACTGATTTTTTAAAAATGCAGCTGGATATTGAACCTCAAAGCGCAGCACTGTAGAGGACGACATAATAATAGAGCGCCTGCTGTAGCAGGTCATCATACGTAAGTACATTGTCTGCTTGTTCAAAGTTCTGCCATGCTCGCAAGATCTTTGCCTTTTACATTCTGCGAAACACCATATGTTATTAAACTATGTCGTGCATATGAAATGAAATAAGATAGTCTTTGCGGTAGTTCTTTGACATGCATGAAATGATGAAGTCTGGCCACGTGCCATTTGAATTTGTTCACGTTCTTCTTACGCTTTCAATTTAATCCCTGGGGAGGCAATGCATGCGATGAAGGGGTGACTTCTTTTTCCGAGCTAGATATCCGCCTAAGAGATGAACATTATAAAGTATGGTATGAGATGGGTGCTTCCAGTACCTATTTGGCCAATTACCTACACTTTGATTTATAGGAATCTAACAGCCGTTTTCCGACGTTAATTTAAAGATGGTCAATATGTTTTTCATCATCATCAATACACACACTATTTTATATTAACTTGCAGTTAAAATATATTACCAATTTAATTCACAAAAATGTTATCAACTATTAACATATACATATCTATGATTTTATGAAAATATAGCAATTGTTAATCATTCAAATTTTCAGACTGATTTCATTATCTAACAAATTACCAATTCTGATGAACGAGCCAAGCAACTAATGCGAGGACATATCAAGGAGAATAGAAACATATATTAAAAATATTCCTCCAATCAATCATAACAGCTAATTATAAATTTTGACAAAGTAAATTCCTTTTTGTCACGATAAGTGTTGGCGTTAATGGCTGCTATTTCCTGCCCTTATCGCTTTTGCTTGTCATCTTTTTGCTGTCCACTCGCCAGTCGCCGGCTCCACTTCTGTTTCAATGTTTTCCTTAATTTACTGGCGTCTAGAGCCGTTTAGGAAGTCACCCCTTATCCACAACATGTCGTCGTTCTACAAGCCCGGAAGGATTTCTTGTACACTATGAGAGTGTTTCATACCATACTCAAATAGTATTTGATGACTGTTTATTTTCACTGGTTGTTTATCCTTTTTGTTATTATGGGTGAACAGTAAGAGTTGGTGAAATTCTGATAAGTTTTGTTAGTTTGAAAGTTGATAGCATACCATAAGTTTAAATTAACACGAAAACTAATTAGAACACCACGTGTTAGTGATCAATGATTTATGATGCAGTTAAGGTGCTCATTCGTATAGGAGAAGATTAGAATATTATTCATCAGAAATTCAATTTACGATTCCTTATTTTCCTATCACATATTTATGAGCAAAACTTCGTTTGATTTAAGAAAAGGTCTTCATCTTTCTTAAATAATTGAACAAGCCGAGCAAGCATGAGTATGTTAGGTAATAAACGCTCAGTAGGGAAACAATTTATTTAATTTTGACAAACTTTACAAATTACAGCATTGACAAGTATTTAAATTAACACCTAAAAATTCGGAGGTCATGAAGTTTTTATAATAATTTTTGCCGAGTTGCATTTTCCTGAATATGGGAAAGTACATTCGTTGGACATCTGGCTGTCTCCGTGGAATTCGCTGATTCGGTGCTTTCGTGGAAAGTGTTGGATTTATTGTTTATACTAAGTGTATGGAAAATTGCTGTTAAGTCCTCCTCACTTAAAATCGAGTGGGTCGGGCTAGACGTAGTCGCAAACAGGATTACGACCTATTTCAACATTCAGGTTAGCTGAACATTATCTAAGGTTAACATTTTCCAACATTGCACCCATGCTGAATTTGTATACGATTCACATTTTTTCAATGTATGTGGATCTCTGAGTCCATTTCATTCTCAGCCGACAAGTGAACATTAGTAACTTACATGAGATTTGCATCCTGGCCAGTTTCTTCTTGAAGCCAAGAACGCATTTACAACCTCCCGCATGATATCTTTGCCCACAAGCTATCGATCGATGAATAATTGCGTTGACACTTAGGAAATTTTCTGAGGCGCCTAAGCTAGCATACGTTGAGTGCGTATGGCTAGGTCGTTCGAAAATTTTCAGGACTCATGCGTCTTATTTTCTTCCTCTTGACGTCACGTCCTTCTCGTCAAAGAAAACTGAATTTACCTGTTTGAGGATGGCAGCGAGCTAAAGGGAATGACATCGCCCATTGTCCTCAATTGTTGAAAATAAGATAAGTGCTTGAACCGTCTTGCTGCTGCAGCTTTGAGAAAGGTCGGGTATCGTTGCTGACATGCTGGCAGGTTTGGTCCTACTTCGGTTATGATGATTTCGTTTGGTCTGAATTTGGCTATGATTTTCAAGGTAACGTATGCTATGGCCAAAATAGATATGGTAAAATAGTTCCATACGATGCAGTCCTTTGAATGTAATTTTCTGATTCGAATGGCTTTAGTGTTGTTCATGAGTATCTCGCTCATATTATGTGATGTGCGAATATCTTTCTGCATCTGCATAAGGGGTGTTGGTTGTAGGATAGCGGGTAGGACTTTGAGTGTTGACATCTCCTTAGAAAAAAACGTTCTTCCATCGACCTTGATGGCGTTGTTTTGAAATTTTATGACAAACATCCTATCGAGGTTATGCATGGCACCTTCGAGTTTCATTACTTCAGTAAATCGGTTCAAGAGTATCACGCCTATTAATATTTCTTGTACTGATGGTAGATGTTCATTACTTTTTGTTCGGCAGGCAGCATTCCAACTTTTCCGCAGATGGGGAATACAATGTAATTTGCTTATATCTAATACATCATTTTGATTACAAATAATAAAACTGTTAAATGGTTTATAATTTCTCGATAAGGCAAATACTTGATCATTAAATCTAATAAGACTTTCAAATGGGATATCTTTCATCAAATTTTGTTTTTTCATTAATTGGTTTTTTTGTTTTTTATTCTATCTTTGTGTGTAATTTTGCCCCGCCAGTTACTATAGTGGTATTTTGATTTTCTTTTACGGTTTTATGAGGATATCAGGGAGTTAGCTTGAACCTAGACGTTTGTTTTGTTTTGCTCGTACATAGATTACTTCTCCTACCTCATAATTTTTAAAGTGGTGGTCCTTTCTTGTTATGGTGTTCTAAATCTTTTTGCTGTTTTTGTTTTCGTTTTTCGATGTTATTTTGCCAAACTCTTTCAAACTCCTCGGGTCAATGTTGGAGTTCCTGCCAAAATATAACTCTACTGTTTTTCGACCTATGCTAGAGTGGATGGAATGGTTATATTTATCCAAGTCTCTATCTAAGAGCTCTTGGAAGGATGAGGATGGGTCACACTTTCTGAGGTATCACATAAGTTCACTCAATGTGGGCTGTCAACTTTCAATTTAACCGTTGAGAGTGCTTGTGTAAGTGAGGGCTCATTAAGTTTTTATTTGAGCATCGTCTTCTCAAAAGTTTCCCAATAAGAGGTGTTATTTTGAATAGCCCGCTATATCGGTAGATGTCAGTTTTAAAGCTGTCATTTTTTGACATTTGACAAGTAAAAACTACGCGATTAGTAAATTGGAACGATATACGCTTCAACAATGCATTGAAATGATTAAAATTCACTATAAAAATGGTGAAAATTTAGCAGAGACGGTTCGTAAAACTCGAGCACTTTTGGGTTGCCGTGAAGCACCTTGTCGGACCGCAATACAGAAATTGGTGGAAAAATTCGAGCTGTTGGGACAACTGAGTGATGTGAAGAATAAAACCCGTGCACATCACTCAAGAATAGCCGAGAATATTGCTGCTGTAGCCGAAAGTGTTGAAGAAAACCCAGGTTTGTCCATTCCTTGGCATTCTTTGGAATCAGGTATTCCACAAACGTCATTACACCGTATTTTGCATCATGATTTGGGTCTAAAGGCTTATAAAGTTCAGTCAACACAAGAACTCAAGCCGGTCGATCATCAACGACGTCGTGTCTTTGCTGATTGGGACCTTGAAATGCATGAAAAAGATCTGGGATTCCATTGAAAAACCATCTTGAGTGATGAGGCCCATTTCTACCTCGGTGGCTTTGTCAACAAGCTAAATTGTCACATCTGGGGCTCGGAAAACCCAAGAATAATTGTTGAAAAGCTTCTCTATCCTCAACGTGTGACTGTTTGGTGTGGTTTATGGTTCCATGGAGTCATTGGACCTTACTTTTTCGAAAATGAGGCTGGAGCAACAGTTACGGTGATTGGATTGCGCTATCGAGAGATGATTAATGATTTTTCATAGCCGGAATCGAATGGTATTGATCTGAATAGCGTGTATTTTCAACAAAACAGCGCTACGTGCCACACAAGCAACGAAACCATTGATCTTTAACGGGAAAAGTTTCCGGACCGTGTTATCTCTCGAAGAGGTGATCATAATTGGCCACCGAGATCTTGTGATTTAAGATCTTGCAACTTCTTCCAATAGGGCCACGTGAAAGAGAAGGTCTACGTCAACAGACCAGCGTCGATTCAAGACCTCAAAGATGGAATTCGTGAGGCTATCGAGGATATAGGGCAGCCACTTTGCGATTTGGTTATGGGAAATTTCATGAAAAGGATGTGGTCCTGTAAGCGTGTCGTCGCAGTCATTTGCCAGATATTATTTTTCACTATTGACGGCATACCTTTTTCTTGATAATGAACGAAAGATTTGATCATTTATATTGAAGAATGGCATTTTTCTTTTAATATCAAAACAACACCTCTTATTGGAGAACCCTGTATTAGCAATGTAAGAGATGTGGAGGTCAGAGCGCCTTCGTTGTCAATAACAACATTTCCAGGTATACAGAAAAAGTAAAGAATTTCCAGAAGAAGCTGCTTTATATCTTCGACTGATTTAGTTAAGATTAGTTTTGCTTGTGGAAACTTCATGAATTTGTCAACTGCAGTTAGCACTGTTACAATACCAATATACCCTATGCATACTGGCATGAACCGGGAGCTTGAGATGATGGGTATCCTATATACACATGAAGACTCCCGAGGGGAGAGAGATATTACTGCATACCACTTACCTGCCACTGATTCAACCTGATCAGTAAAGAGATGCGTTTGTTTAAAGAGTTGATTTTATTTCATAAGTAAAATTATGTTAAACATTTCCATTATTTGAAACTATTATTTGTTCTCTCATTCGATACCTAGGAAAAAACTACCTGTTGGATTCATCTTTTCAGGAGACTTGCTGCTTTCGTTGGTACACCTTTGAGCCCCATTGGCTGAATTGCAATTTTTCGGTTACGATGAATTCATGCGTCAATACAGAATTTTAATCCAAGTACGGTGAATCAATTGCAAATCAGACTAAATGTCACTGTTTTGGTTTATAATTTATACTGTTCCGGATATAAATACTTTACGAATTTAATGAAAAACTATTACTTTATTGAACTATTTATTATTTTACACTTTAAACTTGATAACAAGCTGTTGATTTCTATTTTCAATTTAACTTCAATTTTAACATGTTTAAATTCGACCGTTCACTTTCAAGTTGAAATAACTAATGAATAATATGCTCATATTTTTCACTGTACCGCAATCTTCAAAAAAAAAGAAATTCGGTACCTTCTCATTCGCTTTCAGTGAATTTTAAAGTGACAATATCGTAGCTTCGAAATTCACAATATATCATTTCTGATAAAATCATCACCGTGATCTTCAGTAATCGTTGACAATCAGATGTCATAAACGTTTGTCAACATTGATTGGCAGTCAATAACATAAACAAGGAACATCAAATGATGGTGAAGCCACACAGCCATCAGATAAGTTTTTTTCATTTTGATATAAAACAAGCGATTCTGTGTGGATTTATTTGTTTCAGGTTTCAGCGCTGGATCCGAAGTTAGAAGCAGAAAGACTTTGAACACACTCCCCCGGATGAGGAGTTCATTAAAAACTCTCAGCAGCGTTTATTTTTAATTGCAGTTTCTATAAATGTACGCATTAGTTTGTTAGTTTTATTATTTGATATACCTTTAATGTCAATTAGACTCGGATGCTTGGTTTTCAGCATTCTTTCAAGTTTGATTCGTGGTTCGATGCATTGGCGTGGTGAAGCTATCCCACTTTATGCTGGGCGTCCACCTACACCGTCATCACGCTTTATTTTGCGATTATGTTCGAAATGGTTACGGCAAGTCTGTTCTGAAAAAGTGGGAAATTGATGAAAAAGGCTGGAAGAATTGGAATATCGAATCGCTGATTCGATGCTTTTCGTAGAAAGTGTTGGATTTATTGTTTAGACTAAGTATATGGAAGATTGTTGTTAAGTTTCTTCTAGCAGAAGGGTTTTATTTTCAACATATGAGATGGTATTGACTCTCAGCTCAAGCTATTTATAAATAAGTCGAACAAGCAGTTGAATACTTTATTCCATATACTTATGCTAAAATTGAAGAAAAATAACGCAAATTTACACACATTAGATTTAAAGCGGCTGTCATTTGCTTTTCACATTATTAATATAATTGACTGATCCAATCCACTAAGATTCTCATACCGATCAACCTTTCCCAAATCTCAGCAAAGCCGAGTGATTGATTTTAGTGAAGTAGGGAGCTTATCTTCTGGCTGTATCTGTTTTGTACCTTACCCAAGAATTTTCGAATATGAAGAGACAAGCGGATCCAAAATGTAAGCTTTAAACGAAAACCTAATTTACTTTATTGGGATTTTCATCTGATTATCAAAATTTCTTATGATGGGTATGATAAAATTCGTCGTAAAACACATTTTAAAAACATAAATGGCTTACACGACAAGTATAATATTTCTTATTCAGAACTGGACATTACTATACATCCACACTGCAGATGGCCAATTCATCACATCAATGTGAGTTTTTTTCCTTGCTATAAAAGAACTTACTTCGACGTTAGATAAAAGAATGGCATGAATTGGGGCAGTATGAAGAGAATTCATTATGCTCTTGTGTAGGGTCAATAGATAGTAAATTGTCCTTCATTTGAGTAAATGGATTGCCTATTAAACCACCCATTAACCAAATGTATTCATACTTCCACTCTCTAGAGCTATTGTGGCGATGCTTTTCATCATTTGGATGAGTTTGAACAGAGCACGGGAAAACGGAGAGCGCCAAGTTCACATTCACACATCCAAGGATCAATAATTGTAGCTATTAGACTGGTCGTTTGGTTCTGTGCATTTTCTAACAGAACAACTTCACAAGTACGTAGCTTTACTGTTCTTCAGAGATATAGAGATGTTATTGACTAACTTCACTTTATTGAGTTATACTTTTTTCCTCAAAAAATGAGTGGTTGATGACAATTTCAGAAAGCCAATGTGTGGATGGATACATGAATTTTTTAAACAAAAATATTTGCATCGTGGTTGGGAATTAAAAAATAATAAAACAAGAGAAGGATCTGAGTATGCTTTTAAAATTTTATTTTGTTTGAGCATAGCATTATTTAAATTGAAGTTTGAAGCCAATTCGATCACGTGGAATAATTGAATTTTTAGGGTTTTGTCCTAAAATACAAAACCCTATTGCAATCACGACCTGTGTCTGTCTGTCCGTCTGTATGTCACAGCACTTTTTCTCCGAAACTATAGAAGCTACAGCAATGTAACTTTGTAGAAAGGTCAGAAGTGGTGACTTCTTGAAAGTTCAAGGGTCGAAAAATTTTTCAAAAGGGTTTAAGCAGGGTCCCTCCATGTAGGGAGGTGACCCCTCAAAAAAAATTTTTCACCATTGGTAGACAAGTAGGGTGTCATTTTAAAGGTCTTAATGCGATCTTTTGAAAACAAGTCTTAAAATTGCCTTATGAGTACCGAAGGGGGCAGGGAAAGGGGAAATGGACGAACTTTTCGCGTACCCCCCTCGCGATTGGACACCTTCCATCCGTAAAATCTGAAAAAAATATGAATGTAGGCCTTGATGAGTACAACAACAACAAATACGTGCGAGGTCGAAATTCACTCAACTTTGTTAGTAATAGTATGATTTATCAATTTTACGTTTTCTTGAATAAAATTTTAATGGTACCCTTAAATTCAATAAATTACAGCAGACAGATGATTATTTATAAGATTGATCTTTTCTGAAATTTTCATAAAGATCGAATGGTATTTAACGTAGTTATAGCGATTTGAATTTTCTGTATTACTATGTAAACACATGGCTATGGAACAACATGCGCTTTTTACCGACTTGCATGAGTTCAGTTAGTGGTATTAGTGTTCGTAAAATAAAATGGTGGCTTTTTTAAATGCGAAGATTGAATAATTTTGAGATATTTGTCCCCAACTTCAACACCTGCTTCAATTTAATGAATGACTGCATATGTGAAAAAAACAAACAAGTCCACGAGGCAGGAGATAGATCCTGGCAAAAGGGCTTTGTAAGCATTCTAGGATTCGAAAAAATAGGCCATGAATCGATGATTACAGTATAGGGGAGTGGCCCCTGAAAAAAAAATTTCATCAAACGTAGCCGATATGAGTATCAAATGGAAGTTCTTTATGGAAGCATTTCAAAACAGTTCTTAAACTGACAGACACGGGGGTGGGGGAAATACATGAAAAATGTGTTTCCTCCCTCACGAACGGACACATGTGATCTAAACATCTAAAAAAAATTATCAAGGGAGCTATTTATGGGTATAACAATAACAAATACCTCAGAAGTCAAAATTCGTTCAACTTTGTAAATAATGGTATGATCCTCGAATTTCAAATTTTCTTCAATAAAATCGTCTTTGGCATGTTTCTTGATTTTATTCGTTGCTGGTTACTGCATTTTGTAGGTTGAGTACAAAACCCTTCTGACATGAGCGTAGGTCTGTCTACCCAACTTGTTTTCTGTTATTGATTGTAAAACCTTTCATATTTGCTCAAATGGAAAACGAAAAATAACTTAATTGTAGGTAATCACTTTGTTTATTGGGCATCCGTAGGCCAATTTTCTTTTTAATTGAAAAGCCATTGGGCCTTGCTTTGTAGTGCAAGCAGATGCGTGCCGACTCTTTTAAGACATCTTCAATGTCTAAAATTGTGTCGAACGTACGGATTTTATCTAGGTGTAGGATAGGTTAAGCAGGTAGGTACTAAATTAAGTCAAGTAGAGGGATATTATGTTTTTGCTTTCCAGCTTGTTGGATGCCCGTTTGCTCTGGTTCGTTTTGCATTCTGTTTTCGTCGGAGATTGTGGTGTAGTCAGAGCATATAGACTAACAAGCAAGTTCATCAGCTGATTGGCCAAATTAAAAGAGAGAAAAAATGTTCAAATGAAACATGTGATAAACTTGCACAAGCTAGGGAGCGCGTTATCATCATTTATTTCTATTTGAGATACAGGGTTTTCCAATCAGAGGTGTTCTTTTGATATTAAAAGAAATATACTATTTTTTAATATAAATGATTGAATGTTTGTTTCATTACCAAGAAAAAGGTTTTTCGTTTATAGTAAAAAATAACATCAGGGAAATGACCACCACGACCACGCTTGTAGGACTATATCCTTTTCATGAAATTTTCCGTAACCAAATCGCAAAGTGGCTGCCCTATGTCCTCGATAGCCTCCCGAATTTCATCTTTGAGGTCTTGAATCGACGCCGGACTATTGGCGTAGACCTTCATTTTCAAGGGGCCCTAAAGGAAGAGGTCGCAAGGTGTTAAATCACAAGATCTCGGCAGCCAATTCTCATCACCTCTTCGAGAGATAACACTGTCTAGAAACTTTTCCCGTAAAAGGTCAATGGTTTCGTTGATTGTGTGGCACGTAGCGCTGTTTTGTTGAAAGTAAACGTTGTCCCGATCAATACCATCCAATTCCGGCTTTGAAAAATCATTAATCATTTCTCGGCAGCGCAATCCACTCACCGTAACTGTTGCTCCAGCCTCATTTTCGAAAAAGTAAGGTCCAATGACTCCGCCGGGCTATAAACCACAGCAAATAGTCACACGTTGAGGATAAAGAGTGTTTTCAATAATGATTTCTGGGTTTTCTTAGCCCCAGGTGCGACAATTGTGCTTGTCGACGAAGTCACCGAGGTGGAAATGGGCCTCATCACTCAAGATGATTTTTCGATGGAATTCCGGATCATTTTCATGCATTTCAAGGACCCAATCAGTAAATACACGATGTTATTGATGATCGAACGGGTTCAGTTCTTGTGTTGACTGAGGTTTATAATCCGACGAGGAATGGACAAACCTGGGCTTTCTTCAACACTTTCGGCTACAGCAACAATATTCTCTGCTGTTCTTGAATGACGTGCACGGGTTTTATTCTTCACATCACTCAGTTGTCACAACAGCTCGAATTTTTCCACCAATTTCTGTATTGCGGTCAGACAAGGTGCTTCACGACGACCTAAAAATGTTCGAGTTTTACGAACCGTCTCTGCTAAATTTTCACCATTTTTAAAGCGAATTTTAACAATTTCAATGCGTTGTTGAAGTTATTAATGGCGTAGTTTCTACTTGTCAAATGTTAAAAAATAACAGCTACAAAAGTGACATCAACGAAAATAGCGGGCTATGCAACATAACACCTTTTATTGGAAAACCCTTTACAACGTGGTGGAGGAGATGGTAGCAGTCTTTGCGTATAGACGTATTTAAATTGCTCCTGTCAAAGGTTTTCAAAAATTAAATTAATTCTTGAAAATACGTCAGTCCGATTTTCATTACATTTTCGAAGAAATCGATTCCGGAAATTTCTATCGATTATTATTTGACTTTAGCTAGTACAGAAAAGCAAAGAACCAAAGAAAACTTCAGGGCCGCTGGTATGAAGGAGCCTGACGGCTTCCCACTATTGGAGCGACCTGGTGAAACAACGCAGATGGAGGATGCAGGCTGCAAATAATAGCGGACGATCAACAAATGACCAAATTGCAAAATGAAAGTTATAAAGTCAGAAAGGGATGAAGTTTCAAAAGACGTAGCCACAACATCAATGGCAACTGAGGTGTATTCCTGAAATCGTGGATAACAAAGAACCAAACTGAATACAGGTGCGACCTATATGGGTCGGAGTTCCCAACATGCCCCAGGAAAAATTCATATTTGGACGTCTGCATTGCTGTCGCAAAACTTGAATTCAGCTTTAATATTCCTCGACGGAAGCTGCAGATGTTTCCTTATGATGGCAAGCATAACGCAATCGCAATGGAAATCAATCATCAAAGGGATGATGTCTTCCTCATTCCAGTTCAACATGAAAATCATTGGTTGAGTTTCAAAAAAACGGGTTTGGGAAAGTTTCAAAAGAAGTTTAATCGAGAGTACCAGAAGTAATATCCTCCTTCTAATGATGGCAATGCTTGTTAAATGGTTCCTAACGACAGGGATCTAACCAGCGATGAAATAGATCTCTATTTGTCGAAGTTAGAAGGGCTGAAATTTGAAACGATTGAGAAAGTAGATCCCAAGATTTAACATTGAAACAATATGGAAGGATATGTAACACCAACCATCCCAAGGATGAACAGATTGAAAGGCCTTCTTTTCACATGCGTCAACAATATTTATCGGTGATTTTCTGACTACAACCATCCCTCGTTGAATTTGCTGAAATTACACCAGAAGAATGTCCGGAACTTAGGCCGTTCATATTTCAGGAGTTAGGTCAGCAATCAATGGGCGGAAAAACTGAGGAGAATAAACCCATAGGACCCATAGGACCCATAGGAATAGCTTATCCCGTAAGAAGTCTCGAAAGAAAGTGATGAATTTTGAAAATCAGATAAATCTTCTCGATGGGGCTGGTGCCGAAATAGATTGTATGAACCCGGAAAGAAATGGAAACAGGATTCTATCTGATTCATTGCAGAAACTTGCCCTGATTGAAATTCATTTTAAATTGGTCCATCTACCAAACCCTGAGAAGGGGAATAAAATATTTTCAGAGGTTGTTGAAGCAAAAGTTTCTGACTTTAAATCAAAACTGGACGATGAATCAATTCTTCATTTAAATGAAAGATTTTTTTGTGGTGGAGAGGTGAATGCCAATTTATGTGCAGAGTCTGGGACTCCTATGTTCGTAAGAAGACGACTGAACTACACACTAAATACCTCCTCTATGAACCTGAGAACCTAGCCTGGAACCGTTTGACACATGACTTCGGCCCAGGTCTTGTTTTGTTAAGCCGTGAGGGACCTTCAAGCTGAGGATCTCTCTTCTAGCGGGAGGAGAAAGGAAAATAGGAAGTGACAGACAAGTGATCCCCCAGCCCCAACGCCCCCAGCTGCTGTGAGTCCCTTTTATCTTTTAGGACTACCCGAACAAAATGTGCAACCGATTCGAGCATCACCACGACTATGTTATTTATGGTGAGCTCTCCCGTCTCCCTCCCTGTAGAGGGCTCTTTGCAGCCGGTCCTATTTTATGCACGCAAAAAATGTGTGGCAGGGATAGTCTTCCTCTCCTGAGCAAAACCGACAATCGGGAGGCCGTGACTTACCGATCTTGTGCAGGTAAGACTGAAAACACCCATGCCCGCCAAAAAGTTGCATCAGATAAAAGTCAGTCTCACCATGTCTTCGATTTAGCCACAGTCTCACATCTGGGATGAGGCGCGCTGTTCATCTTCCCTTCGTGCGATTCACCCAAGACTGCTGCCAATCGTTGTGTGAGTGCTGTCTTTCCTCGCGGACAACCATCTTCCGTGCATCCTCGTTTCGACGCAGATAAATAGAGCGGCACTCTCTAGCAAGGAAGCTGACAGGTATCATGGCTGCAAATACTTTCACCGCTAAATTAAAGACTGTTGGATACGAAGATGCAATCCTCAGCATTCCTCTTCTCTGTACCTGTGCTAGGCGCTTTCGGTAAACCTCCTTGCTGAAAGGGTCGCCCCATACCTCTGCTCCATACAGTAGCACCGACCTCACAGCACTCATCAAGAGGGGTCTTCTTGATGGGCCGGGTCCCCTGCATTGACCATAAGTCGACTCAGAGCCGATACTCCTGAAGCAGTCTACTCAGTCTTGGGATCAGCCGTTTCCCTGATTTGCTCAGAGAAACTCAACTTCAAGTTGATCAGTAGCCCCAGGTACTTCACCGATGACTTTGATTCGATTCGTAAGTCACCAATACTGATCATCCTTACTCTAGGGATTCTCTTTTTTCTCAAGATGACCACTTCGGTTCTCTCCAGTGCTAGACTGAGCCCGCGAGCAGTCATCCAGTCCCTCACTCAGCGCATTAGCATACCTAGCCTAGTTTGTGCATGTTCAACGGTGTGTCCAGTGACCAAGGTCACAACATCATCCGCATACCCGATCAAGCGCAACTCATCTGGCATCTCGAGTCTCAGTAGCCCCTCGTAAGACACGTTTCATAAGTACGGACCAAGGGTAGATGCCTGGGCAACACCCGATGTAACCGCCATCCTTTGTTGGCCCTGTGTTGTGTCGTAGAGCAGGCTTCGGCCTTTTAGTAAGTTCCCCAAAAGCTGCATTAGATATTCTGGAACTCGAAGAGGGTTTTCCAGCTTATCCCGAATATCCACCCATCTAGCGGAGTTGAAGGCGTTCCTGTCGTCAAGTGTCACCAACAGGACGATCCGTCGCTTGGTGCGACTATGTGCCTTTGCCTTTTGTACCGCGCTCACCATTTCTGCAATCGCATAGATAGTAGAACATCCTGCTCTAAAGCCGTCCCGTAGGCTAGCGGTTAATGTGGTGAGCAGTAAGTCAGGAAAATCGTGATAGACAAGCCGCAACACCTTAGCCGGAACACCATCTGGACCTGGAGCCTCTTTCTGTTCCGGCTGTGTGAGGAGTAGACACTCGACTGCTATTTCACCATGGAAAGCGTCAACACGGACGAGATGGGCGGGGAAGAGTCCCCGCACTATCTCATCCATCTTTTAAGCATCATGTATGCAAGGCTTCCGTAGGGCGCCAAGCTTCCGCATAACTAGCTTGTAGCCAAGGCCCCACGGATTCTTGTTCACATTGTCCACCAGGTGTTGCGAGTAGCGAGCCTTGCTATTTTTGGTCAATTTTCGAAGGCCTCTCCTGGCTGACTCATATGCTGCCATCCGGTTGAACCTCTCGTCACGGCTCCGTGCCCGTTGAGCCTAATGTCGAAGCTTATGACACTCATTTCGCTTTTCAGCGATTTCAGTTGACCACCATTACACTGGGGGTTTGCCCTGCCGGAGTTTTCGACGCGGCATAGAAGCGCAGCAAGCATTCGTGATTATTCATATAGTTGAGGTCACCACGTCTTGAGCCGCCAATTCTTTCATCCTCTTCGAAGCTCCCTGCAGCGGCTCACCTGCTGTGAGCACCTCGACGAACCTCTCAACGTCCATCCTTCCGATGTTCCATCCAGTTGGAGAAAGCTGTGAGCACGGACGTCGGAAACAACTTCACTGATCTCCAGCAGGATGCACTGAAGATCACTGGCTGAGTAGTCCTCTACTACTTTCCGATTGTGTATCCTCCATACTAAGGACTCCGAGGCGATTGTCACATCCGGTATGATTCCCTCATAGCCAATACGGCAGAAGTCAGCGTTTTTCCAGGATTCGTTTTACCCGCGGATCCGTTTGAGGCATGCCTCATTCGATTGCTTTAGCGTTGAAATCTCTATGTTCGAGACAGCCCCCTCCGGAGCATTAAGCTTGGAAAGTTTTTATCGATTCATTCAGCGTTAGGTACACACTAAAGAAGGTGGTCCCTGATCACCGCGGCCCCACGAAGCCATCCCCCCATCCACAAGTCTCCGTTTGGAAATTACTGTTGCGAACCCAAATGACGGCAGTACCAGTTTCGTCAGGATACCATAATACAGGACTTTAATTATAGTGCTGCTCATTCAGCAGCAAGAAGTTGACTTTCATGTCCATCGCGAACTACTCAAGCAGATTTTGGGCAATTGAACTGCATGTGGGTCATTTAAGTTCTGATTTTGCCTTGGCTAGGGCTTCCTGGAAACCTGGCATTTTTCTTATCCCAAGATGTGTCCGAAGTCAGGTCTTGAATCAGAATCCTTGCAAAGAATACAGTGTGCCTCCTTCGTACATTTCTTTTATGTCCGATTTCACCGCATTTGTAACATAGGGAACTCCTATCGGGTCCTTTGCATATTTGTGTGGTGTGACCATAGCCAAGGCATTTTAAACATTAAAGACGCATTGCTCTTTGCTGTATCCTACAGACAACACACCCTATTCATACTTTGCCCTTCTTAAGGAATTGTTCGGCGTCCTTTTCGGTCAAGTCAATTCAGGCCATGAGTTGTCCCCTATTGTTTTCTGGTGTCAGTCTCGCTTTGATTCTTCCCACGCTAGGGAACTCCCTTTTGATGGCCTCCTCTACCTCGGCCAGATCCGTGATGCAGTCAGTGTTTCTTATTTCGATATCTGCCATTGGTTCGAGCGAGAATATAGCTGTGCTTTTGCCTACGACTTTCTTTACTGCGTCGCAGAATGCTTCCTTATTGTCGGCCTCTGCTCCGAATTCGACCAGTATGTGGCTCGACAACGTTGGTCGTACTGCTTTAATGGTAGCGGTTGGTGTCTTTAAACCTTACGTTTCCCCTGATGTCCTGCAGCACCTCCACGTAGGATCGGCCAACTTGGGGTTTTACGAGCAGTGTCTGCTGCAGAGGTCTTCGTCGGGGCTTCTGTCGCTCCTGTTTTGCATCAGGTCTTTTTTCTTGTTAGACGTCCGTACGAACTTAATTTTTTGGCACTTTTTGAAGTAGTTTTTTTGCGGCTTCCTTCGCTCCTTTTGTAAGCACTGCCTAAAACCCGTGATTTGGTGCTCCACGCCCCTCAAGTGCCTCTCCTCCCTTCTTTTATCCGGATCTTTGTTGATTTTCAATGGTGGAGCTATCTGCTTATGGCTTTTAGATTTCACCCCCAGCGCTTTTTTCACCTCCTACCCGTCTTTTACTAGCTCCTCCAATAATGCCCTATGCAGTCTAGGAGCTCCTCTAGTTCAAAGAGCCCGATCTTTACTGCTTTGATGATTTTTGAGGATTCGCATGCAGATTGTATCCTTCTCAGAACAGCTTCCTCTTTTCGGTTAAGTAATCTCCGCAAATTCTCAATGTTTGTTATATTTTCTTCCACCACTTGAACATCTGGAGCGTCCTGCAGAGTTTCCCGCTTTTCCTGAATAGGACGCTCTATCGTTCGCATTATTTTTTTGCTGCGCCCGAACACCACAGGAGTCTCAATCTGGACCAGACTGTCTGCTAATCTCCGTTTTTCATCCGTCTTCACTTTCATTGTATTATTTGTCGTTTTTGTCATCATTAGTACCGCTTTCGCTGTATTGTTAACATAGTGACTGCAACTGCTGGTTGCGCCGGTGTTGTTATTAGTTTATATTTCTTTTTTGGGATTTTTGACCTTTTTTATATGTTTTTGGTTGCTTCAGTTTTATTGGGTCCCCCCTCGGAGTAGTCACCTTTTTGGATCCCATGGTTATCTTTGCAGAGCAGGGAGGCAATATGAGAGTTGGCACAAGCCCTTATGGGAACAAGTGCTCAGAGCTAGACCAGCGCTAATCGGGAGTCCGTCTCAACTGAGCATACACCACCAACCCAATGGTGCGAACTTTGAACGTACTCTAAGGCCTGCCAATGTTTTACCGGGGCGAAGACGGTATGATAGTTGAATTGGAGCCGTTCACACATGAGTATCACCTCGGCGCTACTGGTCCACTAGATCCAAATCATCATATCCGCCAAAGCAGGAATTCCATTTCGTTGCCCAAAGCATAGTCCACATTCAATCAGGGTCGTTACCTGTCATCTCAGGAGGGAACCTCACGGCCAGCATTTCCTCTGACCTCTGACCTCATACCAAGCTTGAATTCTATTGATTATTAAGTTAGCTACTAAAACTTGTATTTCATATTTGGCACGATAAACAACAAGAAATCATGTGGTACGGACGGTATTCTAAATGTAGCTCTCTAGCATTTGCCTGAGGTTGCTATTAGGAATTATTGCATATTGTTCAACAATATGTTGAGTGATTCATATAGCATTTCCCAAATAAGTGGAAAAAGGCTAAGGTATTTTCGATCCTGAAGAAAGGAAAGGAACCTTCATGCACTAAAAGCTTTCGCCCAATCGGCTTGCTGTCTGACATCAACAAGGGGTTTGAAGTGATACAAAACAATGCATTAAACGCCCACATTGGGAAATATGAGTTGAACCCAAATTGCCAATTTAGTTTTTGTGCCAGGTACTCCACCATTCATGCGATAACGAAAGTAACATCAGACATCTAAACACCAGAGAATGTGTTGAAGCGTTTCTCATTAATATGGAGAAAGCCTTCGATACGGTGTGGTTAGATGGACTAATTTTAACAGTCCTTCAGGACAAGTTCCCCAGATACCTTGTTGGTATAGTTTGCAATATGTTATACGGGAAAACATTTGTTGTAACTGATGAAAGTCTGACAAAAATGCCCGAATTCAAGGTCTTGAATTGTCTACAGCAATAAGCAGTTACTGCGCCTCTGCTTTTCTCAATATTCATTCGCAATCTATTGGACGGCTTCAATTTTAACGTCTCACAAACACGATCATTGGTGGTGTTTGCTGATGATCTGATCATCTATACGGCAGACCAAAAAGCTACAATAGTTCAAAGCAATCTCCAAAAAATGTTCAATAATATGCAGCTCCGCACCGACAAAATCAATGCGGAGAAGTGCAAAATAATTTTGTTTCGGACAACACTGCAAGGGGACAGTCAAGATCTGAAACGTAATTGGAAGGAGTTTCACATTATGGCTGGTGTGGGCAGTTCAGAACGAGTGTCACATAAATCCTGTGTTCGATACCTCGGTGTTCATCTCGATCAGTATCTGTACTATACTGAGCATGTCAAAATCATGCTCAGTAAGGCACAGAAAGTAGTCATGGCCCAACGAAGACTTTTATATTCCAAATACATTGATCAAAAGGTCAAAGTTATTTGTTACAAGAACCAGGTTAGACCAGTTTTGACATATGAATGTCAGATCTGCTATAACCGGAGTGCTAGTACAATGGAAAAATCAAGAGATTTCGAAAGAAAATGTCTTCGTGCATGTATTGGCTTGTACAGAAAACCTAAGACGGATTGGAAGCATTATATGCCAAATAGAAGCATTTATCAAACTGCTAAAGTGACAAGAGTTGGCCACTTCGTTATGAGGGGGGAAATTTGAAATGTTTGCTAAGATATAAATTTTTGAGGGACCACCACTTCTGAGTTTTCACAAAGTTTGAGCTTTCTAGCGTCTGCAGTTTCTGAGGAAACTTGCTGTGACGCACGCACGGATGGACAGATAGGTGGTGAAACTAGTGTGTCTTTGTTAAAATTTTTTTTTACAAAGACCTGAAAAAACTAGACCTGACCGAAACAAGAATATTACAGTTTTATAATGAAGGTAGGTGAGTATTTCCAAATTCGTAACTTACAGGTAGTCCAATCATAATGCACGATGTTAATTGTGAGTCGCACTTAACGTCAAGTTTTTCGCTCAACTTATTTTGACATTTTCTGTTTCAGTGTTTGACAAATTCAATCATGGAGAGGTACACAATTGAGCAGCGCGTTAATGTTGTTGTGTTACGAAAATGGGCGTTCTAATTAAAATGCATTTCGTGCACTTCGCGATTTTTTTGGTCAGCATAACCGACCAAATGTGTCCACAATTGGGAGAATCGTGCGCAAATTTCAGCAAACTGGGTCTGTAAGAAATGTGAAATCATCTGAGCATGCTCACCCAGTTGGTTTGGTGGAGAACATTGCTGTTGTTTGCGATCGTCATCGTGCCCAACAATTGAACATCTCACAAACATCACTGATGCAAATTTCGAATGCAAATTTGAATTTATACGCTTATAAGGTTCTATTGACTCAAGAAATGAAGCCTACTGACCATTTCAAGCTTCGGCAATACGCCAAATGGTTGGGTAAACAGACAAAAGGGAGTGGTGACTTTACCAAGAAAATCTTCTTCAGCGACGAGGCCAATTTAAACCTCAGTGGATTCGTTGACAAGCAAAAATGCCACATTTAGGCAAATGAGGATCTACGAGTGATTGTTGAAAAGCCGATGCATCCACAAAGGGTGACTGTTTGGTGCGGTTTATGGGCTGGCAGCGTTATCGGGCCGAACTTTTAATGAGGACGGCCAAGCAGTTACTGTGAATGGTGTTCGCTATTGCGAGATGATAACGGACGTCTTGTGGCCAGGAATTGAGGTTATGGTCCTGGACGGTATGTGGTTCCAACAGGATGGTGCCACTTGCCACACAGCTAATGAAACAACAGCTATTTCGCACGGTAAATTCAATGGCCGTTATGGCGATGTAAATTGGCCGCCACCATCATGCGATTTGACACCGTTGGACTTCTTTCTCTGGGGACATTTAAAAGAAAAAGTATACGTCGGTAAGCCAAAATTAATCCAAAAGCTAAAGGATGAGATAATTCAGCATATTAACCACATTGAACCTCAATTATGTCTCAGAGTCATTGACAATATGGACCATCGAATAGAAGTCTGCCACCGTAGCCGTGGCGAATATTTGTTACAATTAACATCATGCGTTTTGGTTGAACCACCCTTGACATTTCTAGTCATGAAAATTTGTTGATCAGTGAGTTGACGGAGTTTTAAGTTAGGAGACATTTGTTCCTCTTTTACTCATGAAATGTACATGAACTCATTTCTACAATTTTTCACAGAATATAAGAACTTTTCTCTATAATCTTTAGTTTTTTGATCAAAATCCGATAAGAAATATGGCTACAAGAGGCCATGCAAGTCTGAAAAATCGCAGAGTCAAGCCTCCGCAATAGTGAAGTTTAGTTTAGATGATTACCAACCGTAACAAAATCATAAGATCTGATTACTGCGTACCTTGATATTAAGTTTCGTATGACTTTTAGCAGCTTTTCGAATTTTGAAATTTGACGGGCCGCATTAGCCGGCATTTTGAAATTTGAGATCTTATCTGAAAATTTTTTCATTCTTCGCTAGATATTTATAGCTTCTACCAAACTGCCAAGTTATATTAGCATCGCTCGCAGGGTTTGGTCACAACTACAAAAGCAAATTTTTTGACTTATTCACGGATTTGTGTCTAAAACAGCCGCCACTTTGTTTTCACTCTTCTCAATTTGACTGAATAAAAACATAGACGAAATATTTACAAAACCCACAAACACACTATAAAATTTTATGCAAATCTAGGTGAAATTGCGAGCAGGAAACATTAGGACACTCAATTGAAATTGTTATTGTTTTGCATACGGAAAGAAATCTTACGAGAGTGCTTGTATAATTGTTTACAGTTTACCTAGTTTGCAACTATTCAACAGTGAATAGATTCATTGATTTAACTCGCGTTGTGTAGTGCTGATTTTAATAGCATTTCTAAAATAAGGATTGGTAAGTTTTCCTTTCGCATGATGTCGAAATTTTGTTGCAGGACAGATTGTTTATTAAGGTCAGGATTTTCCACTCTTTCTTTCATGAAGAAAAAAGAAATTGTTAATTACGATAGGCTGAAACTTAAATAAAATTTAAAACGAAAAATTTCACGCGAAAATTTCATTTAGAGTACTATGAAAAGTACTTTTGGCTGACGGGGAGTTGCAAAGTCAACAAACTATTCTGTTGGCCGGACCTCCTTTTTGCTAGTGAACGCTTGGTTTGGAATAATGGAGGATTTAGTTCTTTATATAATTTTACGGGATCAGCTGCAAAGCATTCCAGTACGGAAAAGCATTTGCAATCAATAATTAAATTAGATACATTCGGATCGCAACGAATAGAGTTGTTGCTAAATGACCAAGTAGCATCTTCTATTTGTTTACACAACGAAAAAGTGAAGCGCGATCGTAACATTTTAAATTGTTTAATAGATTCCGTTTTCTTGTTTAACCAATGAACAATCGACTTCTCATAATCGTGGAAATTGGTTTGAAACAGTAGATTTTTTAAGTTTATATGATCCTTTGATAGAATCACATATAGCATCTCTTACGACCAATGCAGTTTTTTCTGGTCTATCCAACAGAATTCAAAATGATATAATTAGTGCAATAGCCATAGCACTAGAATCAGTTTAGAAATAACAAAAGCTCCATTTGTTTCAATTATGCTCGATGAAACTCCGAATATTAGCCACCGTGAGCAATTATCGATCATATTAAAATATACTTCAATAGAAGGAATCAAAGAGAGATTCATTCAGTGATAGTCGCACAGCTGCAGTGCTTACTTCCTTAATTTTGCAACGGGTGAACAATTTTAATATTGAAAATAAATTAGTTGCACAATGTTACGATGGTACTGCAGTTATGAGCTCACAAATTCGAGGCGTTCAAACTTTAATTCGGGAAAAGCATAAATCGACACTAATTGTTCCATGCTATGCGAACTCATTAAATCTTGTTTTGTCTAAAGCTGAAATAAAAATATTTTTTGCACACATAAACGAAATTGCAGCATTTTTTAATAATTCCAGCAAATGATCAAACCTTTTTGCGAAAATAGTTAAACTTCGTTTACCTTATGTTTCTAGCACACGGTGGCACAATCATTCGCGGATAATAAATATTATTTTTGAAAATAAAAATGAAATAGCCGAGGTTTTCGACACAATTTAAAACAACTCGACTCATTGGGGTGGCGATTCTTTAACTTTATCTGATATTGATTTCCGAAATTTTTTCAAAAACTGATTTGTTATTCAATGTAAAGTAGTAAATATTGCGCATGCTAGTCAAAAAATTAGAGAATTAGAAAACTGGCTTGAAAATGGTTTTTCTCTTAAATTTGATGATTTTTATTTAACAACCACATCAGAGTATCAGCCTAAGGCTGGAAAGGAAAAAAAAACTAGAAATGCACTAGACCCCTTGCAAAACCTTCGAAGAATCTTCAAAGAAATTATAGACATTGTTCTTCAACAAATTCGTCAAAGATTTCAGAATTTCAGACAATTATTATTTATGGAATTGCTCGAGCCTAGCTACTTTCCTCAATTTGAACCAAATTTTCCAGAAAAGAGTTTGCTTTCACTTATAGAATATTATGGAGAGTTTTTCGATAACAATCAATTAAACAAGTTGGGTAGACAGACCTATGCTCATGTCAGAAGTGTTTTGTACTCAACTTGCAAAATGCAGTAACCAGCAACGAATAAAATCAAGAAATATGTCAAAGACGATTTTATTGGAGAAAATGCAAAATTCGAGGATCATACTATTATTAACAAAGTTGAACGAATTTTGACTTCTGAGGTATTTGTTATTGTTATACCCATAAATATCTCCTTGGATAATTTTTTCAGATTTTTTAGATCACGGGTGTCCATTCGCGAGGGAGGAAACACATCTTTCATGATTTCCATCCCCCCCCCCCCTGTGCCCCCACTGAAGCAAAAACTGTCGGTTTAAGAACTGTTTTGAAAAGCTCTCATAGAAAACTTTCAGTTGTTACTCATATCGGCTACCTTTCATGAAATTTTTTTTCAGGGGCCACTCCTCTGTACTGTAATCATCGATTCATGGCCTATTTTTTCAAATCCTTGAATGGTTACAAAGCCCTTTTGGTAGGAGCTCTCTGCTGCCTCTTCGACTTGTTTCAATTGTATGTACTCATCTTCATGATACCTATCACTCCTGAAATTTTCATGCAAATTATAGCAAAGCTGTAGTGTCTAAGTCGGTAAAAAGCGCATATGGCTCCATAGCCATATGTTTCCATAGTAATACAGGGCTTATTGCTCCACAGTAATACAGGAAAATTCAAATCGCTATAACTTCGGTAAATACTATTCGATCTTTATGAAACTTTCAGAAAAGATCAATCTTATAAATAGTTATCTCTTTTATTGAGTTTAAAGGTACCGTTTAGATTTTATTCAAGAAAACATAAAATCGATAAATCATACTATTACTAAAAAAGTTGAGTGGACTTCGATTTCTCATGTATTTGTTGTTGTTGTACTCATAAAGGCCTACATTCGTGATTTTTTTCAGATTTTTCGGATGGAAGGTGTCCAATCGTGAGGGGGGGGGGGGGGGTACGCGAAAAGTTCGTACATTTCCCCTTCCCCTGCCCCCTTCGGTACTCATAAGGCAATTTTAAGACTTGTTTTGAAAAGATCTCATTGAGACCTTTCCAATGACACCCTACTCGACTACCAATGGTGAAATTTTTTTTTTGAGGGGTAACCTCCCTATATGGGGAGACCTCCTTAAACGGCTTTGAAAAATTTTCCCACCCATGAACTTTCAAGAGGTCACCACTTTTGACCTTTCTACAAAGTTTCATGGCTGTAGCCTTTATAGTTTCGGAGAAAAAGTGCTGTGACATACAGACGGACGGACGGACGGACAGACGGACACAGGTCGTGATTGCAATAGGGTTTTGTATTTTAGTACAAAACCCTAAAAATCAGCTAAATGTTATCTTTACATCCAATGAATTTAAAGATGCAGCCGCGAATAAAATTCTTGAATATTTTCTAAGTCGACCATATGTCGTCAATGGCTTTCAAACAAATATGCATTTTAGCGAAATTGATTGCTACAATTCCGGTAACAGTAGCAACTACTGGGAAGTAATTTTCAATATTGAAACGTTTGCATACATTTTTAAGAAGTCCCCAGTCTCAAAATCGACTTTCTGAATTCGCTTTAATTGCTGTCGAGAGAGAACTTATATAAATGCGAAGAAAAAACATTTTTTGATATTATTATTAAAGAATTTTTCAGTAAAGAAGGCCGCATTGACTTAGAATATAAATAAAACCTCATATTCTTTTAAAACAACACGTTTTTGAAGTAAATTTTTGTTTTATTTTTCGATTGATCGCCTTAAGCTATCAATTTATTTGTATTTGCATTGTAAGTCCATGCGCAAATATTATTTTGCTCACTTGTATGGTTTCTTCCATGAGGCGAAAAGCCAATTGAATTAAATGTTTTTGAGGCTGTATTCATTCAAATACACAGTCTATAAATATTTATTTCAAACGCATTGCTTGCCTATCAATAATCTTCACTGCACGTTACTGATGTATACACACACACACACACACACACACATATATATATATATATATATATATATATATATATATATATATATATATATATATATATATATATATATATATATATATATATATATATATATATATATATATATATATACATATATATATATATATATATATATATATATATATATATATATATATATATATATATACATTGTGACAAAAAGTACCCGTAAATTGCAAATAAATCACAAAATATTTAATTATTCAACAATATTTACGAGTGTATTGTCGCCTTCAAAGTAATCGCCATCAGATGCACTACGCTTACGCCAACGATTTCCCCAGTCCACGTAAAACTTTTCATAAGCACTTTTTGGGATGGCCTTCAGCTCCTTCAGCGAGTTTTGTTTTACATTGTGACAAAAAAGTACCCGGGAATTGCAAGTAAAACGCAAAATATTTAATTATTCATCAATATCACACGGATCCAAATCTGATGAATACAGTAGTTGAACGATGGTATTTGTTGCAATTTTGGCTTTAAATTCGGTCACAATCAAAACAAGTTGAAGTAGCAGGAGGATGCTTCTGCCAGACGGGTATAGTAAACCAATTAGTAAATCAAACAATATATTCTGCATATCAAAACTTGACTAATATACAGATTTCATAAACTGAGTTCGAAAAACTATTATGGTTATTATGATTTTAAACTCGCCACCATTTTTTTCAAGTGATTTGGCCCCATCGCTTGATTAGTCATGATAACAAATCAGTATTACAAACCATTTCTAAAATGTTTATCAAAATTCCTACATATTTGTAGTGTCTAGGTCCGTTGCAAGCGTGTATCTTCCTAGTGCCACGTATTAATGTTGTTGCAATTGTTAAATATTCAATAGGCCGTAACTTAGCTGTTTATTGTTCAATTATTGTGAAATTTTCGAACCATGTACAATTACTTTTAGAAAACTTAAATTATAGATTTTGCGAAATGTCAGGGTCCCATCTTGATTGTATAGGCAAAAAGTAAAATTTATAGAATATACTATTGTTAATAAAGTTGATCGAATTTCGACTTCTAAGGTATTTGTTGCCATTGTGAAGGAAAAATTGTCAGTTTAAGTACTGTTTTGAAAAGCTCTTATAAAGAACTTTCATTCGATATTCATATCGGCTACCTTTGATGAAATTTTTTTTTCAGCGGCCTCTCCCCTGTAGTGTAATCATCGATTCATGACCATTTTTTTCAAATCCTAGAATGGTTACAAAGCCCTGTTGCTAGGAGCTTTCTCCTGCCTCCTCAACTTGTTTCACATATGAGTATTAATTGTAGGTACTCATCTTCAGTCATTCATTAAATTGAATCAAGTGTTCAAAGCATGCGCCTTAAACGTTGAAGTTGGGGCAAAATAATTCAAAATTAATCAATCTTCGCATTTTAAACAGCCATTGTTTTGCTTTACGATTACTAATACCGCTAGCTGAGCCAATTCTAAAAGATATTTATTATACCTACCATTCCTGAAATTTTCATGCAAATCCTAGCAAACATGTAGTGTCTAAGTCGGTAAAAAGCGCATATTGTTCCATAGCAATACTCGCATGTTTCCATAGTAATTAATACAGCGCAAATTTTTCCATAGTAATACAGGAAAATTCAAATCGCTTTAATTTCGTTGAATACCATTCGATCTTTATGAAACTTTCAGGACAGATTAATCTTATAAATTGTCATCTGTGCACTGAATTTTATTAAATTTCAGGGCATCGTTAAGCTTTTATTCAAGAAAACATAAAAAAGATAAATCATACTATTGCTAACAAAGTTGAGCGAATTTCGACTTCTCATGTATTTGTTGTTGTTGTACTCATAAAGGCCCACATTCATGATTTTTTTAAGATTTTTCGGGTCAAAGGTTCAATTTTCGTACCTTTCCCCTTCCCCTGCACCCCTCGAAGCAAAATTTTGAAAAGTTCTCATTAAGACGCATGTAGGCAACATGGGTATCAAATAACCCATGTTGCCTACATGCGATGAAAATTTTTTTTTCAGGGGCAACTCCCCTATATGGGGGACCCCCTTAAAGACCTTATAAATTTCTTTTTGTGGCGAACTTTAAAAAGGGCGTCACTTTGCACCTACTTACAAAATTTTACGTTTCTAGCTTATGTAGTTTGCGAGAAAAAGTGGTGTGACACACGGACGGAGGGAAGGACGGACATATGGACAGACAGGACGCGATTTTAGTAGGATATTGTAAAATGATTTTACAATACCCTGAAAATCACATAATCACAAAAATCGCAACGCACTGCTGAGGTGTATCGACTTAAGCAGCTGCTGTAAGCAAACTGGTAGACAGATCACGCTCATTTTTGGCATAGTAATTCAGGAAAGTCCTACCAACTTAAGAAAATCCATTTTTTTAAATATCATTTACTCGGAGAATTTAAATTACAATGAACATATGCATTCATAGGCAAAAATATTCACACAAACATATATATGTTTGTGTGAATATATATATACATATATATATATATATATATATATATATATATATATATATATATTGTGTATATATATATATATGCATATATATATATATATATATATATATATATATATATATATATTGTGTATATATATATATGCATATATATATATATATATATATATATATATATATATATATATATATATATATATATATATATATATATTATATATATATACACAATATATATATATTGTTACATGTACAAATAATTACATGTACAAATAATTCTGCGAGCTACTGTCGCAATTGTTTTCATCATCATTAAGAACGTCAACAAATGAATTTACTCGAACCCACGAGTAAATTCAACAAGCATAATCAACATCTGCAAGCGACGTCACTCCATTCATTAATTTGCTCGAACCTACCAGGTACCTCTCGGTAGAACGTTCGCCAATATGCGAGAAATGGGTGAATACTTAGAGACCCTATATAAAGGCGAGCTGAATGAATGGGGGAATCATTCATTCGACCGCGATAAGAACTGCGATTGTGTGTGGGAAGTGTGTTTCGTAATAGTGAAGTAATTTAGAAGACAATTGCGATAATAAATTTATGGACAAGTGTTAGATAATTTTAATAGTGACAATTAAAATTAGTGAAAGTGTTAACTGATTATTGTGCATTTTATTTAATTGAATAAACTCTTTTAACTTAAATTAAAAGACATTGCGTTTTCACTTTCCCGGAACGTTAAAATTATAGACCGCGAACCAATAACACGCGACAGTGGTGTCAAGAAGTGCGAAAGAAAAATTTTGAAAGTGAAAATTTGAACAGTTTTATAGTGCACAATAGTAAAATTTAAAGAAACATTAAAAATGCCACGAAGCTAAAACTTAAAAATTAATGAATTGACCATATCGGAGCTCAAGGAGGAGTTGGAACAGCGGAATCTGGCCACACAAGGTACAAAGGCCATACTGATTGCACGCTTGCGTGACGCGATCGAATCGGAAGGCGTGAATCTGGATTCGGGTGAGCTCTCAGATGCGGAAAAAGGCGCAGAAGGTGGAGAAGTAGACACGCCAAAATCAAAGGAGCCAGAAAACGCGCTGATGCAAATGTTAATGCTGATGCAGCAGGAGCAGCGACAACAGTCATCCAATTTAACTGCGAAGCTCAATGAACAGTCATCCAATTTAACTGCGAAGCTCAATGAACAGTCGTCCAATTTAACCACGAAGCTAGATGAGCAATCAGCGAAGCTTAATGAACAATCAGCGAAGCTTAATGAACAATCAGTGAAGCTGGATCAACAAGCGATCGAAATCAAGGCAGACATAGCTCAGAAGCTGGAAAAACAGTCAACCGAAATAAAAGCGGAGCTTAGTAGTCTCAACAGCCAAATTAAATGCGTCGAGGAGAAGGTATACCAGGTCGAGGAGAGAATCAACCTTGAGATCAGCCAGGTAAACCATGAGATGGAAAACGTGAAAAAGGACTTGGAAGCAGCGAAGGCAGTAATAACCGCCTCACCAGCCCCAATTATAACCGCAGCGCAAAGCTCATCTAGAAATGTGCAAGCACCAATATTCGATGGGCAAACGGTCTGGACTATTTACAAAACCCAGTTCGAAGCAGCCGCTCGCATAAATCACTGGAATGAGCAGGAACGAGCAACTGCATTGATTCTTGCTCTAAGAGGCCCAGCTGCCGAGCTTTTGCAGACGATCCCCGTTGAATTGCACTCAAACCTGAATGCTATAATGAATGCGCTCGACATGCGTTATGGAGACGATCATCTGAAGCAGATTTATCGGTCACAGCTAAGGCATCGAATGCAGAAGTCTGGTGAAACCCTACAGCAGCTAGCCCAAGACATTGAGCGACTGGCACTTTTGGCTTATCCAGCCTACGACCCAGAACATCGAGATGATGCAGCGACAGAGGCATTCATCAGCGCACTAAAGGACCCGGAATTGCAACAAGCCGTGCGGTTAGCTCAAAAGCAAACGGTTAAGGACGCACTGGCTTATAGTCTGAACTTTGAGGCAGCGAAAAATGTGACTCGTACCACTGCCCGGGTTCGTGAGGTAGTGACAGACGAGTGCAGGTGTGAGCGCGTGGAAATTGAGCGAGACCCGCATGTAAATGGTGCGCCTAGATGCTGGAATTGCGGAGAGAAGGGGCACCTGCAAAGAGACTGCAAGAAGCGAAGAAAACCGAGCTATTGTCCAGGGTGTGCAGCTAGAAGGAGATCCAGACCGAGTCAGGAGCCCAGAATGGAAGCCCTTCAAACAGAGGGGTCGGGAAACATGTAAGAGCCAACTTCGTGGGGCAGAGGTTGGCTAGGAGGATCGACGTCCCCAGCACCACCATCATCGTGTCAAGACTACATCGTGGAGAAGCGGACTTATGCCTTCCGGGTCAAGTTGACGGAGAACACTGCACCATAACAATCGACACTGGTGCAACCCGATCGATTATCCGACCAGACCTAGTTAGACAGCAATAACTTCACAAGGGCAGAATTTTCTCACTACGGACAGCTACGGGAGAAACTGCACCTGTTCATGGAGAGGTCAACCTCCAGATACAGTTGGGAGACCTTGTGTTCCGACATAATTTTCTGGTCACGAACACTATGGATGACTGCATTCTCGGAATGGACTTTCTGCGACCACATGGAATCACGTTGGATTTGGGCAAACGTGTATTGAAATGGCATAATGTAGAAGTACTGATGGAGGATCCCAGCGTCCGAATTCCCAAGATGAATGTAGTGGTATGTACTGACACTGATGTACCGAATTCTTCCGAAAGCATTGTATGGGCCAAGCTTGATGGTGATTCTGGAGACCACCGATCTTATCTGATAGAGCCAACGACGACGTCTGCATTGCGCAGTTTGATTGTAGGACGATGCCTTGTAAGATCTTTAAGGAACGGATATGTGCCGGTTAGAGTCCTTAACACCACAGACTCGACTACGAGCATCAAAGCGGGAGAAGTCATCGGCAGCTGCCAGCCTGTTTCCACCATCACCTCTTTGGAAGCTACTCACGACCATCATTGCAAAAGGAGGCAAGACACAGACAAAGCCCGGGAATCCACGTCCGCAATATTGAAGCAGGTCAAATTGCCAGTGCAGCTATTCAAACGAGCCTCTCATCTGGTCACCAAGTACAGTGACATCTTCTCAACAAGCCCGGATGACCAAGGCCGAACGAGTATGGTAACTCACGTCATAGATACACAGGGAGCCAAGCCGATTCGACAAGCACCGAGACGTCTCCCTATAGCCAAACAAGGAGAAGTGAGCGCGCTGATCTCGGACATGGAAAAACAAGGCGTTATTGAACCTTCTGTCAGTCCATGGGCCGCGCCTGTAGTTCTAGTAAAGAAAAAGGATGGTAGCACTCGCTTTTGTGTCGACTATAGGCAGCTTAACGACGTCACTAAGAAAGATAGTTACCCACTCCCACGCATCGATGACATCATGGACACTTTAGCCGACGCAAAATGGTTTTCTACACTCGATCTCAAGAGTGGCTACTGGCAGGTAGAAATTGACAAGAAGGACCGAGAGAAGACCGCATTTTCAGTTGGGACCGGATTGTGGCAATTTGTTGTGATGCCGTTTGGGCTTTGCAATGCCCCAGCCACTTTCGAACGCTTGATGGAATATGTGCTACGTGGTCTAACCTGGAAAACCTGCTTGGTATACCTAAATGACATCATCGTCATCGGTAGAACGTTCGAAGAGCATGTGCGGAACTTAGAAGAGGTTTTCTCCCGATTACGACTGGCAAATTTAAAACTTAGTCCCGAGAAGTGTACTCTTTTCGCAGATGAAGTAAAATACCTGGGACATGTCGTATCAGCAGAAGGGGTCAAAACAGACCCTGAGAAAATTGAAGCCGTGAAAAGCTGGCCAACACCAAACAACAAGCGCCAACTACGAAGTTTTCTGGGTCTGGCGACCTACTATCGAAGATTCGTCAAAGACTTTGCCAAAATAGCTAAGTGTCTCCATCAGCTAACCGAGAAAAATCGTCCGTATGTCTGGAATGAACAATGCCAGACAGCCTTTGAGACCCTGAAGGAAAAGCTGTGTGAATCACCCGTGCTGGCGTATCCGAAACCCGGAAAAATGTTTGTAGTTGACACCGATGCAAGCAACGGCGGTATTGGAGCTGTACTCTCCCAGCAGATCAATGGCGAAGAAAGAGTCCTCTCTTATTACAGTCGAAATCTCTCAAAAAGTGAGAGGAATTACTGCGTGACTAGGAAGGAGCTATTGGCTATAATAGAGGCCACCAAGCAGTTCCACAAGTATCTATATGGCCAGAAATTTGTTCTTCGAACGGACCATGCATCACCGAGATGGTTGCTCAACTTCAAAAACCCCGAGGGACAAGTTGCGAGATGGATCGAAAGATTGCAGTCATACGACTACGAAATTGTTCATCGGAAGGGCGGAGTTCATGGAAATGCTGACGCCCTATCCCGCCGTCCATGTCCAGCTAACTGCAAGCATTGCCGACGGATTGAGGAAAAGGAACCGACCGTTGATCTGCGATTGATAACGGCGGAATTTGATGAAGGTTGGTCATCGGAGGAGATTCGAAACGCCCAGTTAGCCGATGAAGACATCGGGCCATTGCTCGTATGGAAGGAGACGACTGGGCGACCTGAGTGGAAAGACATTTCAATGCATGGCGCAACCCTGAAAAGCTATTGGGCACAATGGAACTCCCTTCAGGAGGAGGGTGGCGTACTCAAGCGGAAATGGGAAACGGCGGATGGTAGCTCCTATAGGATGCAAACTATACTTCCCAAAAGCCGAATCCACGATGTGGTTAAGGAAATGCATGAAGGATTCTCGGGAGGCCACCTTGGTGTTAACAAGACCTTAGCAAAATTGCGGGAAAGGTTCTACTGGCTCCACGCTCGAGAAGACGTAGAGGACTGGTGTCGCAGATGCACAATTTGCGCTTCCGTCAAAGGCCCAAAGCGACGACTGAGAGGACAAATGCAAACCTATAACGTAGGCGTGCCATTCGAAAGGATTGCTGTTGACATCGCAGGACCCTTTCCTGAATCCGATTGGGGAAATCGATATACGCTGGTTGTAGCCGATTATTTCAGCAAGTGGCCCGAGGTCTACCCCATTCCCAACCAGGAAGCAACTACCGTAGCTGAGCAGCTAGTGTTAAATTGGGTCAGTAGGTACGGCGTACCTTGCGAATTACATTC
Organism: Odontomyia ornata; assembly: GCA_963969285.1. NCBI lineage: Eukaryota > Metazoa > Arthropoda > Insecta > Diptera > Stratiomyidae > Odontomyia > Odontomyia ornata. Next base: position 285,996,695 of record OZ017739.1, on the reverse strand, counting down.
GGATCAAGGCCGAAACTTTGAGTCACTAGTTTTTGGCGAAATGTGCGAGCTGCTCGGGATACAGAAAACGAGGACAACACCGCTGCATCCCCAATCCGATGGAATGGTCGAACGTTTCAACGGCACGCTCAATAAACACCTTGCCAAGATGGTTGACGAGAACCAAAGGGACTGGGACCGACATATCCCACTATTTTTGATGGCGTACAGAGCTGCCGAACATGCATCGACGGGCCAAGCCCCAGCCAAAGTCATTTTTGGAAAGACTATTCGTCTGCCAGCCGATATAAAGTTCGGAACACCCCCTGAGGAACCCCAAACGGTCTCGGAGTACGCAAGTGATCTAAGACAACGGTTGAACCAGATACATCGGACAGTGCGGAAACACCTCGAATCGGCTACTGACCGCATGAAGACCAGGTATGATCTAAAGGCTAATTCTACTGGCTTCCAGCAAGATGACTTGGTGTGGCTTTATAACCCGCAACGGCGAAAGGGTAGGTCTCCAAAGTTGCAGCATAATTGGGAGGGACCATACCGAGTTACAAAGCGAATCAACGACGTCGTATACCGAATACAGGAACATCGTAAGCCGAGAGCTAAAATGAAAATCGTGCATCTGGACCGTCTTGCCCCATATTACACCCAGGGAGAATTGACTACAAATAGCGACACATCTTTTCGGGGCGAAAAGAACTGAGATGGGGGCAGTGTTACATGTACAAATAATTACATGTACAAATAATTCTGCGAGCTACTGTCGCAATTGTTTTCATCATCATTAAGAACGTCAACAAATGAATTTACTCGAACCCACGAGTAAATTCAACAAGCATAATCAACATCTGCAAGCGACGTCACTCCATTCATTAATTTGCTCGAACCTACCAGGTACCTCTCGGTAGGACGTTCGCCAATATGCGAGAAATGGGTGAATACTTAGAGACCCTATATAAAGGCGAGCTGAATGAATGGGGGAATCATTCATTCGACCGCGATAAGAACTGCGATTGTGTGTGGGAAGTGTGTTTCGTAATAGTGAAGTAATTTAGAAGATAATTGCGATAGTAAATTTATGGACAAGTGTTAGATAATTTTAATAGTGACAATTAAAATTAGTGAAAGTGTTAACTGATTATTGTGCATTTTATTTAATTGAATAAACTCTTTTAACTTAAATTAAAAGACATTGCGTTTTCACTTTCCCGGAACGTTAAAATTATAGACCGCGAACCAATAACACGCGACAATATATATATACATATATATATATATATATATATATATATATATATATATATATATACATATATAAATATACATACATATATATATATATATATATATATATATATATATATATATATATATATATATATATATATATATATATATATATTTATATATATATATATATATATATATATATATATATATATAAATTTATATATATATATATATATATATATATATATATATATATATATATATATATATAATTCATTATTTGGACGCGTTGTTACGGTGTAAAACGATTCATGGTTGAAATTATGGTGAATTGACGGTTCGAAAACATTTCAAATCAAATCGATTGGTTGATCGAGAGTGAAATTTTTGTTCGAACGAGATTTGGTACAGAAGTTGATTTGACTCTTGGACAGATATCTTTTACAATAATCCAAAAGCAATCGCTTAAATTTAATGAAGGTCAAAAAGTAAGGGAGCTTCTTTATCTTAGTTGCAACTGATGAGTTAAAGCCAGCCCTCTACAGAAATCTGACATCAACAGACTCCAAACAGTGTCTGTGGCAAAAAATTTCACACAGACGCTCGACAACCAGCTCGCTCGCATCCTATCAGACGCATCGCTGAAATCAACTAACGAGCTATAAGTGGGAGTGAAAGCGGCAACTAAGACCATGGCAGAAAAGGTGAGCAGATATCAAGCCCGGCGCAAAGGAAATGATTGGTTCAATGATGAGTGCCAGAATGTGATAGACAAAGTGTATCAGGCGTACAAACAAATTTGAGTAAGAAAACCAGGATGAAAAAGAGTACTATGTAAATCTCAGAAGATTGGCGAATAAGATAATCTTAACTCTGATTATCTTATTCGCCACTGCTATAACGACCAATTAGTAGTTCACGTGACCATATTACCTTCCCGAGTGCCAATGTATTTGATCAAGATAATGAAATACTCTAATTATCTCTTACCCAAGGTCCAAAAGGGACTGTAGTTCTAAATAAAATGATACAATGACGATCAACACGAGCATGAGACAGGTTTATAAAGTTGTGAAAAGCCTGAAACGAGGCTATGAACTCTACCATTTTTTTTTGTGGAAGGGAGGTGAAGGCATTTACGCCCGCCGAGTCTGGCAGTGTGGGACTCCCATGGAGAATACCCTTGGACTACCCACTGAACACCTCCCCTGCCAATCTGAGAACCTAACCTGGAACCGTTTGACACATTACTTCAGGCTAAGCCTCATATCTCTACGCGTTTAGGCGCCACCGGGCTACAGGAATCCCTTTTCCAACGGAAGGAGGGGTGAGGAGAGGGATTTCTAGAAAAGAGACCCCTCCGCCCTGGACGCCTCCAGGCGCTCATACCATGCACAGCACATTTGAGAACAAAAACATGTGCCAAACGAGTGAATTGCCAAACCACACAAAAAAGGTGACAATCTACAGTGTGAAAACTATTGAGTAATACCCCAACTTCGTAAAATAAAATTCGATTCCACACAACAGTATTATAGGGGAGTATTAAGATGGCTTTAGAGCAGCTAAGTTGACAATAAACCAATTGTTTACAGTCAAGCAGATGTACACAAATTTTTCGTTGACTTTAAGCAAGCATACGATAATATTGATCTTAACGTGCTGTACCAAACAGTGCTTTGCTTTGGTATCCCAGCCAATTAAGTCCGTCTTACCAAAACAAAAATGACGTCAACAACCTCCCAAGTCCGCATCAATAGCCAACTTGCCGATGCCTTTGACACAAATATCGGACTTAAGCAGGACGATGGGCTTTGATATATGTCATAAGAAAGCTATCTATCGATACATGAGGTACATTATTAAATAAATCAAGCCAATTAGTATCACATGCAGATAACATCAATATTTTATCACAGTCATTACCAACCATTAGAGTACTTTTCCTGAACTCAACAGCGAAGCAACACTACTATAGCCGCACTACAAATCAATGAAAATCAAACGATGCCCACGACATAGTCGAAATGAAAAGCCTCAAATGCTCAAAGTATCACGCGATTTGTGTATCTAGGGGCCGAAGTAACGAGAACTGGTAATGGAAGAGATGAAATGTACCAAAAAATACAGTTCGTAAATAAAATGTTTTATTCAGTTTTGTCGATCTTGAAGACTAGTTGCATACACAGGAAATCAATGCTCCATGTATACAAATCTGTCATAAGGTTCATTCTATGCTCTGGTTATGAAACATGCACTCCCGACCCTAGTATTCGGAAACAGATTGGACACCTTCAAAAGACAGATTTGAGGCGAATAATCAGAGTGAAGCTAGACGGGCACCAATGGCGAATTCGATATCTGAGATGTATGAAACTTTTGACGAGCCGGAAGTCTCAACGATTGTTGAAGTTGCAATGGACTGGCCACATAAATTGTAAAGATGAACAACGGATACCCAAAAAGGCATTTGTTGGTAGAACTCAAGGACGGAGACCAGTGAGAAAACCGAGGAAACACTGGTATAACTTGGTCGACGAAGACAGTTCATCGCTGTGCGGATTTCAATATTGAAGGATCCGATCTATAGACTGAGATATTAGGAGGTGCTTTTTATACAAAGTGTAGGAAAAGAGACAACGTAGAAGAAGGTATGTTAAATATTATATATTTTGATGGAAACGTGTGAATTGGCTTACATTGAAAGTGTTGATGTAATATAAAATGCTTCTTAAACAGTATTTGATTGTTATAGTCAATCAAATAACTAGTTGCTTTTTGAAAATAAGCGTGCCTACGAGGAATTTGCGTCTTCGGATGCTTGTACCAGTGGAGTTTAAGACCCAGCATTTCAAGGCACTTAACATGAGGGTTGATGTAGCACATTAACATAAGTTTTATCAAAGATGTGTAAACTTAGAACTTTGTTCTCTTGTATACGCAGCTGACTTTCAAAATTTTCAGAACAGAGTGAAATATATTTATGAAAATTGTATTCTGTTATCTATTTATGTAGTTTTGGTCACATTTTTCATCAAAATGTAGAAATGAGTATCATCAAATATAATCTACTGTTGTAATTACAAAAATTTCAATTCGCTGTAACTTCGCAGTTTATCGCTGGATTATTATGATTTTTTTTTAAACGCTGCATGGGAGCCTTGTTCTCAATTTAAATTGATGACAAGTATTTAATTATCCAATGGACTGTAGGCCTAAATAAGCTGTTTTAAAGAAGAGGTAGGCATAAAAAAGAAGACGGAATCAAGAAACTGACTGTTCTGAAATAAATCAAAGTGACTTCAAACAAGCATAACTTTGAATCAATATTATAGTTGAACATTTGAAATTTGCTTTTGAATACTCTAATCAATCAAAGCAGCAATATACATATGTAGAACATAAAGAACGTGAAAAACATAATTTCCTACGAATGTAAGCTGAAAGGAAAAGACGGCGGGCCTTGCTTTTTTGAGTAAGCAGAAGTGGTTCGACTCTTTTGAGTCATCTTCACTGAGACACCTCATCAGGACACTGAAGATGATTTTAAGAGGTCGAATAACCTCTGCTCACTCAAAAAAGCAAGGCCCAACGTATTTTCAAGAAAGAAAACAGAGAATTGGCATGCGGATATCAAATAAACAAACATAATGGACTAAAGCTGAAAGGCTTAAATATTGATTGGATATTTAGTCAATAAGGGTTATCGTTAAAAACTTGTGAATGCTTGACTCAACTAGTTTTAAACTGACAAAGATTAAGTCCCATATACCTGGTAAATGCGTAACTAAACCTTTAAAATTATCAGTTGCAAGTGTATATGTATGTATATCTTCTCGTTCGCTTTAATGTAGTTATTGTTGACGCCATCCTGTTGTTGCTATAGAAATGCTTACGCAGGCAACGACAAAGGTATACATCGGATAAATTACGAGCTGCGTTGGTTGAGCTAGCTCTCTAAATCCGGAGAGCAAATTTAATTAATTCCATCATTCGCTGGTGAGCTTTGCTCTGACATATATATTCCTATGTGCATACATACGAGTACATGCTATGCTAGTGCAAAGCAGAGTCAATGTTGTGTCCATCCCCGTGCCAATTAGTGTCAATAGGCCTCATGGATGCTCACTTCTGTTCAAGCAGACGTTCGAGTTTTCTAAAATCATTGGACAATCGATTAGCTCATCCACCAGTTTACCGATTAAGTACACAATAACACGCGCTGACAGTAAAGTATAAGTTAGGAGGTAAGTTTGCAAATTGGCTACTTTTGAATTGAATTGAAAGCATGATAAAATTGATAAATTTTCAATCTCCTCCATACAATAACGAGCTCACTTAACGTATTGATTGTAACAGGTAAACAAATTTATTTACGTGAGATAATTTATTTTTTTTAGAACTGAGAAAGTCTTCGTCATTTAAGTTTTTGGAATTTTTATTTAACTTTCAATTCCAAACGCCCAGTGTACCAATTTACTTAGATAGAGTTCCATATCCAGTTGATTTATAGTGGTGAGTTTATTCCTTATTTCGTAATGATACATATACAATCACGCGATTTTGTTTAGAAATTTTTTGAACTTTTCACTAGGTTTCTTTGAAATTCAAATAAATTTAACCTTCTTTTCCAACAACCTTGAACTTTTCAAGAGTTCTATTGTCCTCTGACCCGTCTTAAGTTCTATTCACTTTCCAGATTTAAATACTGTCCATATCTGCCTCATGTCTATATATATTTTTCAATGAGCTTTTCCGTCTTCGTAGTTCTAAAGCCCTTCTCGGGCCTTCGCTTCCGAAAAAAGGTGCTTCCAACTGTCTCGGTTCATTGACCGCGTCCTCCAATTTGAAAATCTGATTACCGATGAGCCGTGTTTGTTGACCGAATCAGAAAAGCGTTTCCTCGGGTTTCCTTTGGTCCCCACCCTTCAGTTTTCCCAAGGAATACCTTTTTGGGTATTCATTGTTAGTCTATATGATTCACGTTGCCAATCCATTCCAGCTTCTGCAGTCTTACACGAATTTATCATTAGTCCTCATCTAGAATCGTTCCGAATATTTGCCTCAGGATCCATCTCTGGAAGGCGCTCAATATACTTGTGGATGCTTGGATTAGGGTCCGTGTTTAACAGCACAGGCCTTATCAGAGATTTTTATTCTTGGAGCTGTGTTCTCCTATACATGCGGCTGGTTTTCAAGATTTTCAAAACTTAACAAAATATTTCAATTGAAAGCTGTACTCTTTGGCGTTTTTCGTCTGTTGCACTAGCAGTTCTCGTTACTTTCGCACTTTAATAACCATATTGTATTCAGCAAGTGTGGTACTAGAGATATTTGAGATATTTTTCCTTGACTGCATTATGAATTTATTTTTATTCTCATTGATTTATAGCCCTACTAGTTTAGCTCCGCTGTCGAATTTCTGGAAAAAATATTTAGTTGTTGTTAATGACCGTGACAAAATGTTGATGTCGTCTGCACAGACTCCCATTTTGCTCAAGTTGAATGGTAACGTATCTTTTGTATCGATATGTAGCATTTTTAGGACGTACTACAGAGCCAAATTGAATAGCAATGGGGCCAGTCTATTTGTGTTAAAGACACTGGTGAGTCAGTTATTAATGTGGACGTAGGAGGTGGCCGACGTCATTGTCATTTTGGTAAGATGGACTCACTTGGCTGGCATACCAAAGCAAAGCATTATTTATTACAGTACGTTACGATTTATACTGCAGTATGCTTGCTTATATTTAACTCCCAACATTTCTCAAGCATCTTTTCAACTGTAACCAATCGGTCTTTCGTCGATCTATCTGCCCTAAACCCACATTGATACTCATAAATAATACTGTTGATGTATGATCTGATTTTAATTGCTAAGATCATTGAAAATATTTTGTACACCGTACAAAGTAATGATATGGCTCTATAGTTTTCACACTGTAGCTTGCCACCTTTTTTGTGGATAAGGAATACTCGTATAATTAATTGGCTTCACTCGTTTGGCATATGTTCTTGTTGACAAATATGCTGGATGAATTCCTGGATAGCTTGCTTAACACTGCTACCATCATAATTAATGGGCTCTACTAGGATCTCATCGATGCCCGACAGTTTATTATTCTTTTGGACCTGGATAGAGGAAAAAACTTAATCCAGAGTTGGTGGGGCCAATGAATGCTCTCCGGAAATATCTATCGGCTCCGATGTGCTATTGAGGATCTAAGAGGTTCTCGAAATATGATGCTCATCTTTCTTTAATCCTTTTATCATCAGCGATGATGCTACCAATGTCATCACGGCAGAGTATGGCCTTTGGTTGATAGCATTGTTTCAGGCTTTTAACTATTTTGAATGCTTGTCTTATGTTGTAGTTTGTAAAACTTACACCGATGCTTCTTAATTGCTCGTCAAATTGTTTTCTTTTCTTAATTCTAATGATCTTATTCGCTGCTCTTTGAAGATTTTCATAATGTTCTCTTGGTCCTTGTTTTCCTATTTAAATATTGTTGGTATGCCTGATTCTATTTTCGAGTGTATTTTGGTACTCATCATTGAACCAATCATTTATTTTGCAGTGAGCTTGATGTGTGATCGTCTATTCTGCCAAAGCTGTAATTGCTACACTCACTTTCACCCACAGTTCGTTACTTGCTTTCTGTGAAGGCTTTGATACAATGGAAGCTAGCTGGTTGCCTAGAGCCTTTTTATTTTTATGGACACGAGGTGAATGTCATTTACGTACAGAGTGGGGGCTTCCCATGCTTGCAAGTGACTGGACCACCCACTAAATACCTTCCCTGCTGACCTGAAAACCCTGCTTGGAAACGTTTGATACGTTAATTCAGGATATGAGGCGCCTTCAAGCTGGGGATCACTTTTCTAGTGGTAAGGGAGGAGGAATTGTCAGACAAGCAATCTCCCAGCCCCAAGACCTCTGGCTGCTGTGAGTCGCTTTTGTCTTTTAGGACTGCCCGAACATTATGTGCCACCTGGTTTCATTTGTCAACCAGTTCGAGCACCACTGCAACTATACAATCCGAAGTGAAAGCTGGCGTCTCCCTGTGGAGGTCCCTTCACACTCTGTCCCATTTTGTGCACGAAAAAAATGTTTCACAGGCATTGCCTTTCTCTCGTGGGCAATTTCCTCTCTAGCAAGGAAGGTGACAGGTATTACGCCTGCACTAACTCTCACCGCCAAATTAGAGACTGTCGAATATGAAAATACAATCCTCAGCGCTCTTTTCCTCCGTATTTGTACCAAATACGTTTGGTACATCTACTTACTGAGATGGTTGCCCTATATTTCCGCTCCATATAGTAGCACAAGCTGACTCAGAGCCGATACTACCGAAGCAGCCTTCTCAGCCGTTGCCCTGATTTGCTCAGAGAAACGCATCTTCGAGTTGGTCAGTAGCCCCAGGTACTTCACCGCTGGACTCAATTTGATTAGCATATCTCCAGTATTGATCATCTTTACTCCAGGGATGGTTTTTTTTTTCAAGATGATCATTTCGGGTTTTCCAGTGCTAAATTGAACCCAGTCTAGTCCTCCACTCGGCATATTAGCCTATTAAGCTTAAGTTGCACTTGTTCAATGGTGTGTTCAGCATCCAAAGCCACAATATCATCCACATAGCCGATCAAGTGCGACTCATCTGGCATCTCAAGTCTCAGTAGCCCGTAGTAAGACACGTTTCACATGTCTGGAGCAGGGAAAGATCCATGAGCAACACAGGATGTAACTTCGTTCACCCTTTGTCGTGTCGTAAAGCAGGCTTTGGTCCTTCAGGTAGCCCCTCAAAAGCCGCATTAGATATTCTGGAACTTAAAAAGGTTTACTAGCGAATCCAGAATATCCATCCACCTAACGGAGTTGAAAGCTTTCCTTACGTCAAGTGTTACCAATAGGACGATTTGTCACTTGGCGCGGCTGTATGCCTCTGCCTTTTGGCCGGCGCTAACGACTGTCGAGCTAGACCGTAGCAAATTAAAATCATCTAGACTGATACAATCTAACCAAATCAGACTCAGCACCGAAGAAAAGCTTCTAAGCTACACAAATGTCCTAAGTTCGGCCGATCAGTCCCGGCAAAGTAAGTATTGAACAGAAAAATTCCGCACGTTTTCTAATAAATGCCAGCCAAAGTAATTCAATGGCCGAATCTTAATTATTGTACGGGTCAGAACCTTTTGATCCCGAACTCAAAAGTCACAAACTTTTTATATCATGTCTAAAGGCATAAATCACATGATTTATTACTTATGACCTCATGAGTCAACACTCAATTTGAGTGGTCTCGTGACCCACAAATCGATTAATACATCCTTTGTTTCTTTTCATATGCACTTGCTATTCAATCTATCGATACAATCAATGGAACGTACATTTGCATTTCATTATGCAATCTTTTCATAGGGTCATAAATTCTTATGGTTTCGAGTGCATGGGCATTTGCCATAAAAATGCACATACGTGTATGTATATGGAAGAATTGTTGAGCGTTGATTAAAGAGGTTAACATTGCATTAAGGTTCAAGTGTGTTCTACTTAATGGATATAATTGCACATGCTTTGGTAAGTGAATTATTGGATATGATTTACAATTGGTGTTTTATGTTATTTATTATTTAGCAATTTCTGATGTTGGTGATTTTCACACAACCTCTGCGATCACATCCAAGCTGTAGTGTCCTGCTCTCAAGCCATACTGCCAAGGCGGTAGATCCACAGCAACATGAATCATATCAGTGAGTCTTCCCTTGATGAGTTTCTTTAGCACTTTCCCAGCAGTGCCTACCATACATAACGGGCAATATGCAGACGCCGATCCGGGATTTCCCTTCCCATGCTGATCAGTATGAGCCTTGCCAACTTCCATCGTACCGAGCAAACCCCATCCCGTAGGCAAGCGTTGAATGTGGTAAGTGGCAAGTCAGGACAATGGTGAGAGGCAAGCTGCAACACTCAGCTGGGACACCATCTGGGCCTGGAGCCTTCCTCACTTTTAGTGTAAGGACTGCCTCTTCTAGTTCCGGCTGTGTCAAGTCTGGATACTCAACTGCTGTTTTACTATGAATAGCGTCAACACGGGCGGGATGAGCGATGAAAACTACCCGCACTATCTCGTCCATCTTTCCCGCATTATATATGAAAGGTTTCCGTAGAGCACCAAGCTTCTGCATAACTAGCTGATAGCCAAGGACCCACGGATTCTTGTTTACATTGTTCACTAGATCTTGCCAGTGAGTCTTGCTGTTATTTATAAGTTTGCGAGGCCATTGCCTGGCCAACTTATATACTGCAACCCGGTTGCATGCCTCATCACGATTTCGTGCCCGTTGAGCCTCACTCCCATTGCTCCTTAGCAATTTTAGTCGACCACCAGTATACTGGGGACTTACCATACTGGAATTTTCGACGAGGCATGGAAGTGCAGCAAGCAATCGTGATGATGCCATAATGGAGTTCACCATGTCCTGAGCTGCCAGTTCTTCCGTCCCCTGCCAATCTTGCAGCAGCGGAGCACTTGCTGTGAGCACCTCGAGGAACCTCTGGATGTCCATCCTTCCGATGTTCCATCCAGTTGTAGAAAGCCGAGAGCACGGACGGCGGGAGGCAACATCACTGATCTCAAGTAGGATGCACTGATGATTACTGGCTGAGTAATCCTCTAATACTTTGCTGCTGTGTATCTTTCGTACTAAGGGAGTTTAAGGTGAATGTCACGTCAGGTATGGTTCCCTCCTCACAGCCAGTGGAAAGATGGCGCATTTCCAGTGTCAAGTGTAATAAGCGTCATCCAGGCCGCTAGTTCTAGGATTCGTTTTCCCCACAGATCTGTTGGAGGCATACCCCATTCGATCGCTTTAGCGTTGAAGTCTCCCCCAATGAGCACGTTCCCTTCTGCGTTCAGACAATGCACTCCAAAGCATTAAGCTTGACTTGGAAAGATGATATCGATTCATTTGACGTTAGGTACACCCTAAAGAAGCTGGTCCCTGACCACCGAACACACACGAAAGCATCTCTCCATCCACAACTCTTTACCTGAAAATCACTGCTCCGAACCCAGATGACTGCAGTATCAGTCTCATCAGGATAGCATGATACAGAACTTTTATCATGGTGTTGCTCACTATCTAATATAAAGTGGGCTTTTATGTCCTTCGCAAACTGCTCAAGCAGATTTGGATGGTTGAACTGTGGTGTGGATATAGCTGCAGCATACGGGTCATCCAAGTCATGGTCTTACCTTTGAAAACCCAAGATTTCCCTGACACCCAGACGTGCTCAAGATCCAGTCTTGGATCAGCATTCTTACAAAGAATACAATGTGACTCCTTGGTACACTCCTTTCTTTTATGTCCCATTTCACCACATTTGCAACATAGGAAACTCCAATCGGGTCCTTTGCATACTTTTGCGGTGTGAACATAGCCAAGGCATTTGAAACATAGAAGAGGCTTTGGTCTTCGTCGTACTTTGTACCCAATCCACCCGGTTCTTACTTTGCCATTATTCGGAAATAGTTTGGTGTCCTTTTCGGTCAAGTATGATGGCAATGCATTGTCTCCATTGGTTTTTTGGTATCAGCCTCATTTTGATCCAACCCACGCTAGGGAGCTCCCTTTTGATGGCCTCTTTAACCTGGGTCAAATCCGTGACGCAGCCAATGTGCCTTATTTCGATCATTGGCATCGGCTTGAGTGAAGCTGTAGTTGCGCTTTTGCCGAGGACTCTTTTTACTGCATCGTAGAATTTATTGTCAGCTTCTGCTCCAAATTTGACCAGTATATGACCTGACCTAGTCATACTACTTAAAAAGCAGTGTTGGTGTCTTCGGGCCTTAAGTTTCCATGATATACCGCAGCACTACTACGTAGGATCGGCCATCTTGTCTTTGGGCTTTACGTTTCCCTGATATGCCGCAGCACTACTGCGTATGATTGGCCATCTTGGGCTGCAGCACTACTGCGTAGGGTTGGTTATCTTAGGGTTTATCGAGCAGCGCCTGCTGTCGGGGTCTTTGCCGGGGCTTTTTTCTCTCCTGTTTCGCCTCAGGTCTTTTTCTTGTAGGGCATTCGTCTGAAATTCAGTTTTTGAAGGAGTTTCTTTGGGGTTTTCGTCACTCCTCTTATGAGCACTGTCTGAAACCCCTTCCTTACGTCTTTTATCCCGATCTCCTTTGATTGGGTTGGATGCCATTCTTTCGTTGATGTTTGGTGGTGGAATTATTTGCACGTGCCTTTGGGTTTCGCCTTCTGCGCTTCTTTAGCCATCTGCTCCTTTTTGAAATTCTGCTCCTCTTTGGCCTTTACGAGCTCCTCCGGTAGTGAGCTATGTGATCTAGGAGCTCTTCTAACTCAAGGAGCCCAATCTTTACTCCTTTGTTGATTTTGGCGAGTCGCATGCAGATTATATTTTTTTAGAACATCTCCCGCTTTTTGGATTAGCCTTTCTTCTACATGTCGCTGGGTCTCAATTGTACTTTGCGACCACGTTTCCTGGGGTTTCTGAGTACATAGCTTCCGCAACATTTTCAACAGTGGCGATGAAATCACACAATGGCACTTCGTTTGCCTGGCCACTCCCTTCTTTCCCTACCGTAATCTCTTTGTGGACTTCAGGGTGGTTCTTTATTATTTCGGAATTTACCACCCTTCTTTTGGTAGCTTCGGTAGCGATTGCAGCCGTAACCATCAAATTGTCGATGATCTTTGTATTTGCTTGCACCCCTCAAACTTGTGGAACATCCTGCGGAGTTTCCCGCTCTCCTTCTTTAGAACGCTCTTACATTCGCATCATTTTTTTGCTGCACCCGAATGCCACAGATATTCAGTCTGGACAAGACTGTCTTTTAATCTCTGTTTTTCGTCCGTCTTCACTGTCATTGTATTCATAGTCGTTTTTGTCATCGTTAGTACCACTCTTGGTGTGTTGTAAACATCGTGGCTACAACTGCTAGTCGCGTCATCATTATTTTAATTTTTGCTTTCTTTTTTTGGGTTTCTAACGTGTTTTAAGAGTTTTAAGTTCCTCCAATTTTATTGGGTCCCCCCTCGGAGGCGCTATCTCCGTCCATGTGTACAGTCGCAGTTTTGGTCCCATGGTTATCTTAGCAGAGAGGCCATGCGCAGAAGCGCTTATGGGGACAAGTGCTCAGAGCTAGACGCTAATCGAGAGTCCGTCTCAATACCAACCTGCAACACCAACCATATGGTGCGAACGTCAAACGTAGTCCGAGGCATGCCAAGGTTTTACCAGGACCAAAATGGTATGATAGTTGAATTAGAGCCGTTCATTCACGAAATTCACCTCGGCGCTACCGTGCAAAGCAACTAGGTCCAAACCATCCTATCCCAAAGAATACTAGCCTCCAAGAGTATTCTTGTCGGTCAGCTTTCCTCCTGCTGAAGTTTTGCGTGAAATTTCAATGTGTCAACAATCTTGAGTAATTTTGCACCAAATTGATTGCAGGTAGTACAAAATTGCTGCTTATTTCAATGAAATTTGTAAAACCTGTAATTCTTATTGAAATTAAAAAAATATTGTAAATCAAATAATTTTAAATAAATTTTATTTTAACGTTTGTCTCTTGTCTTTTCCCCTTCCAATAGTGTATCTGCAGTAGTTTTTGCGGCATAGCTATCTTTCGGAAATAGATAATTTACTTCGGCTCCAGGCACTAAAACTCTTTCCTACTAGGCTAGAGTTTCATTTTGGTTAGGCTTATATACATATATAGGGTGATCCATAATGAGGTTTCATTTTCAATAGGCTTTTTTGAGAGACCACGCGTGACTCCTGTCAAACTGCAATTTAATTTTTAGGGTTTTGTAAAATAATTTTACAAAACCCTTCTAAAATCACGTCCTGTCTGTCCGTCTGTCTGTCTGTCCGTCCGTCCGTCCGTCCGTCCGTGTGTCACAGCAGTTTTTCTCGGAAACTACTTAAGCTAGAAGCATCAAATTTTGAATATAGGTGTAAAGTGGTGCTCTCTTCAAAGTTCAACTACAAAAAAATTTTATAAGGTATTTAAGGGGGGTCCCCCATGTAGGGGAGTGACCCCCCGAAAAAAAAATTTCATTGAAGGTAGCCGATATGGGTATCAAATGAAAGGTCTTGCTGAGAACTTTTCAAAACAGGTCTTTATTTGGCAAAGTTTGCTTTGAGGGGCGCACAGGGAGGGGAAATACACGAAAAATTTGTGTCCCCCCCCCCCTCGCGATTGGACACCTGTGATCCGAAAAATCTGAAAAAAATCAGGAATGTAGGCCTTGATGAGTACAACAACAACAAGTACGTGAGAAGTCGCAATTCACTCAACATTGTTAGTAATAGTATGATTTATCGATTTTATGTTTTCTTGAATAAAATCTTAACGTTACCCTTAAATTCAATGAAATTCAGTACACAGATGTATATTTATAAGATTAATTAACCCTGCAAGTTTCATAAAGATTGAATCATATTTAGCGAAGTTATAGTGGTTTGAATTTTCCTGTATTACTATGGAACAATATGCCCTGCATGTATTAGTATGGCAACATATGGCTATGGAACAACATGCGCTTTTTACCGACTCAGACACTACAGTTTTGCTAGGATTTGCATGAAAATTTCAGGAATGATAGGTGTCATGAATACCTTTGAGAATCAGTTCAGCTAGTGGTATCAGTAATCGTAAAACAAAATAGTGGCTGTTTTAAGTGCGAAGATTGAATAATTTTGAGTTATTTTTTCCCAACTTCAACGTTTAAGGTGCATGCTTTGAACACTTGATTCAATTTAATGAATGACTGAAGATGAGTACCTACAATTAATACTCATAAGTGAAACAAGTCAAGGAGGCGGGAGGGAGCTTCTAGCAAAAGGGCTTTGTAACAACTCTAGGATTCGAAAAAATTGGCTATTAATCGATGATAACAGTACAGGAGAGTGGTCCCTGAAAAAAAATTCATCAAACGTAGCCGATATGAGTATGAAATGAACGTTTTCATGGGAGCTTTTCAAAACAGTTGTTAAACTGTCAGTTTTTGCTTCAGTGGGGGCACAGGGGGGAAATACATGAAAAATGTGTTTCCTCCCTCGTGAATGGACATCTGAAATAATTATCAAGGGAGATATTTATGAGTATAACAATAACAAAAACCTCAGAAGTCTAAATTCATTCAACTTTGTTCACGATAGTATGATCTTCGAATTTCACAGTTTCTCCAATAAAATCGTCATTGACATGCTTCTTGACTTTATTCAATCTGGTGACTGCATTTTGAAAATTGAATACAAAACCCTTCTGACATGAGCGTAGGTCTGTTTACCCAACTTGTTATTCAGTATTGTTTGACAAATCATCATGAAAAGACTTACACCGCAACATTGTATCCAAATTATTTAGCTGTATTACGGAAATAAACGTTCTATGAGAAATGTTTTCGTGCTCTAAGAGCAACTTTTGGTGCTGGATCCAGCACCATAACTTGTTCTTAAAGCATGAAAAACATTTCTCACAGAACGCTAATTTTTGTTTTACATCTTAACCGATTAGACCAAATCTAGTACGTAGTGAAGAGAATAAAGCGGCTGTAGCTGAAGACTATGATAAATCAAAAGCATTATCCAAAATTTGACAGCATTTAAATGAGATAATCTTTAAAAAGTAAATATCATAGATTGTTTTTTTGACTAACAATAAAATACTCACTATAGAATTCAACTTTATACCTTAAAAATCAAATCTCATAACGCATCACCCTATATTCATCTTGGTCGCACTGAACGGTTCAGGGCCAGTAAACACTTTTGCTGCTGTCTTTTGGTTTCTTGACACCCAGTATAGAGTAATCCTATTTTCCACGGTTATCACGCAGAATTGTTTTAGGAGACTTAATAATTACTTGACAACTTTAACGATAAACTAACATTTATTTGCGGTCGATAATTCAAATATGTTTTTCCTAAACAATACAAATTAATTGTTTGATATTTAAGATCATCCAATCTGCGTTATTTTGTTAAGGATATATTGAACTAACGAGTGCAATAACTGTTAATTTATCGAAAACATTGTAACTTTCAATTGACTCCCTCTTTGTATTATACAAAATAGTGATAATTCAGAGATAATAATTCAATTTAATTCATAAAAGTGTAGTGATCGAGCAGTCACCTAAGCAAACTGCTCAAAAACCTCCATAATACCGATCCAAATTTTAATAATAAATTTAAAAAA
Organism: Odontomyia ornata; assembly: GCA_963969285.1. Taxonomy (NCBI): domain Eukaryota; kingdom Metazoa; phylum Arthropoda; class Insecta; order Diptera; family Stratiomyidae; genus Odontomyia; species Odontomyia ornata. The sequence continues at coordinate 285,980,232 of OZ017739.1, read as the reverse complement.
TTATCATTTAAATTAGCAAATAAAATTTCGACACGGCAACACCTTTTAGCACAGCTCATCCACGAATAGCATGACCAAATGTAATTTGCAGGGACGGTTTTGCTGATTCGTCAACTGTCGTTGTGACAGGTTACATAAGGTGACTGTTGGTAACAAAGGGGAGTCTACTTTTGATCACCACGTATTGCGCACGTCGCGGGAACCGCGCCGGAAAGCGGTGATGAGTTGCTTGCTTGACATTGTTCAAACCGACGGAGAATTTCATTCGTTCCATCTAAATGAGAGTAAAAATCTGTTTTTCCGTTTGGCGAATTTTTATCTTCCACCTGCTCTTAAGGAAAAAGTCAGCGATTTGTTTTGGTTTAAAAGAAATTAATAAAAAAAAGTGCTGTGACATTTAAGGTTTTAGAAAACAGAAGGTAATTGTGCTGTTGTTGGAATTAGGGTGTCTAATACGGATCACCAAGTAGTGAGCACGTACGAGTACCGCGCTGGCAAGCGGTGATTAAAAAGAAAAGTGCGCTCAATTTTCATACAAATCAAAAGCCCCCGTCTAACGCACAACTGCAATTGAAGTCATCAATTTTGCTACAACCACTCTCACTTTTCAATACGCCGACCCAGCAAGTCACAGCGTTTTGGTAAACGGAAAATCGACAAAACTAGTACTCAGCAGGCTAGCGAAAAGCAAAAAAGTATCTTTGGTTGAAGTAGCGAGTCCGCAAGCCTTTAGCACGGCATTCCGAGTTGCTGAGCGGATTCGAAAATACCAGTAATATACTCGTATGAGCCCGGTTGCTGACTTGGACTTTTGACCACAATACGTGTTCAAAAGCTTGCTGGCTGAACAGTGCATAGCGGAGTGTGGAGCGAGTATGCCTGCGTGATAATCTCGCAATTGCTTAATTTAATGAATTTATTATTGTTAAACTCGGCTTTGCCGCTCGGCACTGACTCCGAACGAATCATTTTAGCATCTTAATTATTGCGGTCTTGGCTAGATTGAAGTGGAACCTGCACTATACCGTGTCGGACCTCCTCACTAGATACAATGGATCGCGAAGCTGGGAGCTCGATATCAAAACCCCTAAACAGAACCAAACACAACAACGGATAGATACATTGTTAAGAATCACAAAAAGAAAAATAGTTGGGACTTATCCTTCTAATAGAGAGGAATTTTTCTTGAATATCAAACGTATTAAGAATTTCAGCAAAGTTTTCAGGCATAACCCACACTATCTACGGGTGCTCGTTGAGGATGTCGTGTGAGTTCCCTTTTGGTATTTTTTATTTTTCATGGTTTTAGTAACCACTTAAATTTCTATAGAAAAAAAATATCCAAAATTCGATCCCTGCAAAATGTGTGTCGACTTGAAATAAAATAAATTATACATTTTTGCTAGACGAGATGATAAGTGCCCAAAAGATAGATTATAAATATTAAATCTTAAATAACTATGCGGCTCACACATAAAGGTTGAAAAGCGAAGCTAATCCGGAGAAAAATATCAATTTTTATGGAATAATTCAGAAACAATAAGATTCGAATTCAGCAAAAATGTTATAAAGATGAAAAAAAAATAAATAAATAAATCCAGGAGGAATTTTGATCAATAACAATTAATTAGTCTTCAATATATCATGTTTGGTTTTCCCTTGCATCATTACAAGAAGAAATTTGACAATCTCTTTAAGAATCTTTGAGAAACAAACGAATGCACAATCATTGAATTATATTTGGATATTTTTTTCCTCTTTAAAACTTAACATGATGTCATCCAGTTCATTTGGCAACAAGAACATATGTCGAAAGAGTGGAGCCAATCAATTATATTCCCTATTCACAAAAAAGATGACAAGCTACAGTGCGAAAATTATAGGGGCATATCACTTCTTCATACGGCGTACAAAATATTTTCTAAAATCTTAAAAAATATAATCGGATCATAAGTCCACAATATTATTGGGGAGTATCAAGGTGGTTTTGAAGCAGTAGATTGACAATAGATTAATGCTCCACAGCCAAGCAGGTACTTGTAAAAGCATATGACAGTATCGATCGTAACGTACTTTACCTAATAATGCTTTGGTTCGGTATCGCAGAAAATTGATTCACCACCAAGTCCGCGTCAATAACCAAGTCACCGATGCCTTTGACACAAATATTGGACTGACGCAGGGAGATGGGCTGACCCCGTTGCTATTCAGTTTGGCTCTAAAGTTATCTGTCGATTCACTAGGTACATTATTCTTCAAGTCGAGCCAAGTAGTAGCCTATGCAGGCGACATCAACATTTTGTCCCGGTCATTAACAACTGGCAAAGAAATCTTCCTGAAACTCAAAAGCGAAGCAAAACTAGTACGACTACAAATCAATGAGGATAAAACAAAGTTGATGAGTCAAGAAAAAACTTCTCGAATGCCCAAGGTATCACAGTTGGCGAGCACAATATCGGAAATGTGGGCAATTTTGTATATTTAGGCGCTAAAATAATGAGAACCCGTAATAAAAGAAACGAAATGTACCGAAAAATTCAGCTCGCATATAAGATATTTTATTCAGTTATGACGATTTTTAAGGCCAGCTGCATACTTTGGGGAACAAAACTCTTAATATACTAATCTGTGATAAGTCCTGGAGTACGGATGCAAAATGTGCACCCTAACCTAGGCATCCGCAAATATATTGAGCACCTTGTAGTGACGGGTCCTAAATGGAGACTTGGAGCAAAACTGGATGGGGACCAATGGTGAATTCAAAACAAACATGAGCCATATGAAATTTTTGACGAACCAGAGGTCGAAATGATTGATTTGCTCACACATTTGGTACTGTATTTGCCAGATGTGATATTTTCAGCATTTTATATATTTTCCTTTGACTGTGTCATGAAATTTGTTTAATTTTCATTGATTCATAGCTTAAATAATTTTATTTCGATCTCGATTGTCAGGAAAAGTTCTTTGGCGGTTATTAGCGACCGTGACAAAATGTTGATGTTGCCCGCATTAGCTACCACCTGGTTTAAATTGTATACCATCGTACCACTTGTATCGATAAATAGCTTTCTAATGACGTATTCAAGAGCCAAATCGAATTGTAATGGGGCCAGCCCAATCTCCCTGCATTAGTTCGATATTTGTGTCAAAGGCATCGGTTAATTTGTTGTTGATGCGGACTTGGGAGGTTGTCGACGTCATTTTCATTTTGATAAGACGGACTAATTTAACTGGAATACCAAAGCAAAGCATTAATTGATACAGTACTTTACAATCACTCTTGTCGTATGCTTGCTTAAAATCAACGAATATTTGGTGTGAACATCTATGTTGAACCCGCAGGATTTATAATTAAAGTATCACAAGATCTTGTACTTTCTTTAGAAAATGAACATGGTTTCAAGAGGTCTTATGGTTTTAGCTTCTCAGTTGTGCTTCTTATAATTACTTCAAGATTGGCGTCCTTGCCATAGTTACTATGCACTTTCTGCAAACTAGTTCTGTGATAAGGTAATTTCTGCTTACCCGACAGCATATAAACGATATTGATAATTACGTAAAATATTAAATGAATCCTCATAGTTACAGTAGCAATCTTTACTAGTTCTGACATAGTCAACTAAACCAATGCATATCATTTAAAATCAGCAGTTATTTTTAAAAGAAATCACATCAACAAAACACTTGTCACCCCTTCCGAAATTGTTGAAGATGCTTCTGTTGTTATTCTTCATAATATAAACAGTATCTGGGTTTGTTAGGATTAGGTCTTAGTTCGTTCCTGCTACCAGAGTTCACCACCACAACTGCTGGGGAAGCTGTGCAGATTCAAGGATCACTAAGTCACGTACTGGGACTACCTGAGCTGCGAGGTAATTATGCTTAGATTTAAGGCATTGTAGAACATTTTACGTATTTTTGGAAATTAGTTTGTCTAATATTAAGTTAGATTAGTGCTAAGCCAAGTAGCTAGGGACCGCCAGAAGTGTTACAACGTACCAACGAACACCACAAACTGAAGCTGTGGATACTTGTATTGCTCACGGAACAAGATCTGGGTAGTATCGAAAAACGCGTTGCCCGAAATCATGGTTGCCGACGACACGATATGCGGTTCAGTTGGCTGGTTGAAATACGACCCCAAACCTTCCTACGCCTACAAAGCATTGCCAGTACTCGAAGCACAAGCGAGGTTTCGTGAAATAATTCCAATGCAGAATGCTAACCTCTAAACGAAGATCCATCGAATTTATAGAGTACAATATACAAAAGAAATAGTATATATTAACAACAATTCTCGACAATCCACCGTCCATGGCGAGAGATTACAAGTTGCAGCGTAATTACATGATTTCTCGAATCGATTTTATGAACATAGCGACCAAGAACGGGTTAAGAAATCATTACCAATTGGATTGTCAACAGTTGCCCACCTGGGAACGGGTGTGCTAACCAACAGCGGCGGAATAAGCTTGAAGAGAATAATTTAAGAGTCACGGAAATCAATGAAGAGTACGACCCTGACAAAAAGGCCCCGGGTTAACTACGAAGAAATAAAAAGGTCAGTCGAGTAACAGACGTTTTTTTTGGCTTTGGTCTTGATTTGTGGAGTGAAGAGGTAGCTAAGTTTGGGAAAAATTAATCGGAAAAAGTGAAACAGTAATTTAAAGAAGAAATTAATCGGAAAAGGTGAAACAGTCATTTGAAGAAGAAATTAATCGGAAAAAGTGAAGCAGTCATTTAAAGAAAAATGAATCGGGAAAAGTGAAACAGTAATTGAGAAGCGTCCTGATGACCATTGCCCGAAATACGAATATACATGTGCTGATAGATCATGCATACCATTGGGATTCGAATGTGACGGAAAATAATATTAGAATTCCTCGAATACATTGCGAGCTACGAGCCGGTGGCTTCTGGCGGATGCAACGGGGCCCCAATCGCAGGTTAACCCATTAAGTTATTCAGAAGAAAAGGTACCTCTTTTATTTTATATTTGAATTGCATTATTCACTTAAAGGAAAAATTGTTGTAAGATTGCTGTACGATACAATCAAGTGTGAATTAAAACGGATTTTACACTAAAATTCTTGAGTGATAATTGTAGTAGCGGAGTAAATCTTGTGTGCGCGGCTCAGGCGGTGGGACGCGCGGAAAAGTTAATGTGGGAATTAGTAGTTCTTTCCAGATCGCCAGCGCCCGTGGTTGTGGTGGAGAACCAGGTGATTAGCCCTGCGATCGTATCAGTGCAAACCGAGAATAGAGGAAGGTGAGTGAAGATTTGGCCCCAATCCCAAGGTTGAGGTAGTGTGTTAGGAGCGCATTTAGCGAAAAACTACGCGCGCGATCCAGTCAAACGTACGTGTCCCCGCCAGCCGATTGTAAGTGGATCCCCCGAGCCGAGTGGCGCTCCCTACGCCCGTCTCCGGACGAGCTTGCCGGAACCGCAGGCCCCCTCGGAGGAACGCAGCGCCTACATCTTGTAGGTTGTAGTGGATGGTTATATTGGCGGCGGAATGTAATTGTAACATTTGGCGCCCAACGTGGGGCCCTAAAGTCGAAAAAGTGGTGGTTTCCGTATAAGTGAGCTAGTGAAGTAAATAAGTGTAATCAAAGTGCTAATCAGTGTTACCTTTGCGGGGGTGTGACTTATGTTGGTGGAGCAGTTTGAGATAGTGAAGTGAATAAAGGTAAACGAAGTGCCGATCGGTGTTTACTTTTGCGCGTAGAGCAGTTCGAGTGAATGATGCTTTCTTTTGTTGGAATTTACACATTGAATTAAAAAGAAAATAATGTGCTTATAAATAAAAGTTAGAATAAATAAAAGTTTAGGGTAACTTTTCAGTTTTTTAGGGTTTTCGTGTCGTTTTGAGCAGGCTATAGCTTGCGGATATGACGGGTAAGATGATGGTGGACCGGCTGAATAAGGAAGAACTCTCATATGAGATGGAGATCAGGGGCCTGGAAACTGGCACGGTGGACGTGATGAGGAGTGTGCTCCGCCATGCAGTACGAGGGGAGGCATCCATGAATACATCCCTATTAAGGAACACTTATCCCTTCACATACGAGGAGGATATAGCGGCGGTGCAGGCAAAGGTTGAGGAAATCCAGTCCCTAATGAGCACCTTCAAGGATAATGCGCGGTCAGCGGAGTTCCTGAAGATTAAAGCGAAGATCAGGTTCGCATTTCGAAGGCTAGAAAATGCCCAGGGAGGAGAGGAAGACGCGGATGAAGTGGCAATTAGGCTGAGGGCACAGCTGGTACTCGCGATGGGTGAGCTGGAAGCGAAGGCGGAGGTTAAGGTGCTGGATTCTGGCACACCCCCAGTCGTAGAGACGTTGCAGGATGCACACAACCATGAAGTGCAAGAAACCAGGTCAGATTCAATCCAGCTAGCTGAAGAGCCTTTAAGTCAAGAACCGGGGCAGAATTTGGAGCGAGATGGGAGCGCGATGGAGGCAGTTAGTTCACCAGCCCAAAGGGAAGCGAGCAGCATTACCCAGTTGACAACTCCTCGAGTGGTAGGTGAATTGGGGAAGGTCCAGGACGTCTCTAAATGGGGTCTAAAGTACAGTGGAGAGTCTGGATTATTAAACGCTTTCCTCGAACGAGTAGAGGAGCTACGCTTGGCAAAAGGAGTGTCACCGGCTCGACTTTTTCAAGCAGCAGTGGAACTGCTTGAGGGAAGAGCCCTTGTATGGTTCCGGGCAAACCGTTTCAACTTTGGCTCATGGGCGGAACTCGTGAGTGAGTTGCGCGCTGAATTCCTTCCTCCGGATTACGATAAGAGGTTGCTGGAGGAAATTAAAAGGCGTACTCAGGGGCCCGAGGAGTCTATGGGGATGTATGTGGCTACCATGGAAGGGTTGTTCCGACGGAAAAATACTCCCTGCTCGGAGGCCGAGAAACTGAATATCTTGCTGGATAATTTGACGCCCTTTTATCAGACACAGCTAGGGTATACTCCAGTGAAATCAATTGCAGAGCTGGTGGTGCTGGGGCGCAAAATCGAAGCAAAACGGGTCTCAGTGGAGGCTTATCGACCACCACCACCCAGGGAGGGGCAATGCTTGTTGGAGCCTGATCTGGCCTATTCAGGAAGAGGGGAAACGATGCACGTAGCAGCCATACCTGGAACGGGAGTGCAATGTTGGAATTGCAGGACACAAGGGCATACTTCCAGGGACTGCGCAGAACCAGCAAGGTGTTTTGGTTGTGGTCAGTTAGGAGTGAGGAGGGCAACCTGCCCAAATTGTCGCAAAGATAGAGGTGCAGAGGCACCACGTCATCGGTTCCCAGGGCAGAGAGGTAGGGGTGAGGGCGGAGGAAGGAGCAGTGGTAATACCGGCCAGGAATCGTCCCACCTTCCGGGCTCGGGAAACTCGCCTCGTACTCAGTAGGCGGCGAACTGAGTACGGTGGGGGAAAGAGGCAAAGCCGCGGAGTCTAGGTTAGCTTATGTCATCGGAGGAAGGACTGGGGATAATCGACCACACCTGGAAGTCGAGGTATTGGGTCGTAAGTTGTTGGGTCTGTTGGATTCAGGGGCGTTCAACGCCATCATAGGTGGAGAGGGATGGAACATTTTAAGCAGGTTCGGAGTGGAGCTGTTTGGGGCTGCGTCGTCGCATGTAAGGATGGCTAATAATGCGAGTGTAGAGGTAGTTGGGAAGTCCTGCATCCCATTCACATTACAAGGAAGGACGGATTGGATCACGGCATTGGTAGTCCCGTCACTGGCTCACGAGGTCATTTTGGGGGTTGATTTTATCAAACGTTTCGGGTTAGTCGTAGCTCTTGGCCAGAACTCCTGGAGCTTCCTTGATGCCTTGCAAGAAGGGGAAGTGGAACAACTGCGTTCACGCAGTCGGTTGACCGTAGGAGAACACGAAGTATTGGAGGCCTTACTAAAAGAGCAGTTTGGACTGATGGGCGATGGCATCGGCTGTACGAGTCTGGTCGAACACGTGATCAAGACCAAGTCGTCGCCGATAAAACAACGCTACTACCCCGTATCTCCAGCGGTGCAGCAACACATAAACTCCGAACTGGATGAGATGCTGCAGTTGGGCGTCGTGGAGCCTTCCTCTAGCCCGTGGTCGTCACCAATACTATTGGTGAGGAAAAAGGACGGGAAATTTCGCTTCTGCGTTGATTTCCGGAAGTTGAATCAGGTATCGGAGCGAGATGCGTACCCCATTCCCTATGTGTCAGCCACCTTGGATAAGCTTCGCAATGCTAGGTACTTGTCATCGCTGGATATCAAGTCCGCCTACTGGCAAGTACCTATGGCGGAAGGCTCCAAACCATTAACTGCTTTTACAATCCCTGGACGGGGATTGTTTCAGTTTAAACGAATGCCGTTTGGACTGCACAACGCCCCAGCCACTTGGCAACGTCTCATCGACAGAGTCTTAGGTCCGGAGTTGGAACCATACGTGTTCGTATATTTAGATGACATTGTCGTGGTGACCGCAGACTTCCAGAAGCACGTGGAGATTCTGCGGGAAGTACTAGTGAGACTGCGGGAGGCAGGTTTGCGTGTCTCGAAGGAAAAGTGCGAGTTTTGCCGACCAATGTTGAAATATTTGGGATATGTAGTAGACAAGAGGGGGCTACAGGTAGATCCCGAGAAAGTCAACTGTTTGTTGCAGATTCCTTCGCCGACGAATGTTAAAAAGGTGCGACAATTCCTCGGAATGGTGTCGTGGTATCGACGCTTCATCCCAGATCATGCTACCCTGACGGCACCACTCACAGACCTTCTTAAAAAGAATAGGAAATTTGTATGGTCACAACAGTGTGAAGAAGTATTCGCCAAATGTAAGACGAAGCTATCAACGGCTCCGATTCTGACTTGTCCGGATTTTTCCTTACCCTTTAATGTGCAGACCGACGCCTCGGATACCGGGTTAGGAGCGGTACTGAGCCAGAACCACCCTGAGGGAGAGAAAGTGGTCTGCTACCTAAGTCGAAGCCTCTCCAAAGCAGAAAAAAAATATTCGACCATGGAGAAAGAGTGTCTCGCAGTGCTGTGGGCGGTCGAAAAATTAAGACCGTATCTAGAAGGGACCCGCTTTAGGGTAATTACAGATCATCACTCTCTGGTATGGCTGAATAATCTACGCGATCCAAATGGACGACTGGCACGGTGGGCAGTCCGTCTGCAACAATTCGACTTCGACGTTATTCATAGAAAAGGGAAAGAACACCTGGTTCCAGACGCGCTATCGAGGTCGGTGCCAGAGGTCAATGTAGTTGGGTGTCTGACGGCACCAGAGGATAAATGGCTAGCAGGTATGCGGCAGAAAATAAATAAAAGGCCCGACAAGTTCCCGGATTGGCGTACTGAAGGCGATACCCTCTGGAGAAATGTTCCAGGCCGCTACGTGGAGTTAGGTGGCGACTCTTGGAAACAGGTAGTGCCGAAACCGGATAGACTAAGGGTACTCCAGCGTTGCCATGACGATCCCACGGCGGGACATATGGGAGTCCAGTGAACCTACGACCGAGTAATCCAGCATTTCTTCTGGCCAAAAATGCGCGCTGATATAAAAAAATACGTGGCAAGGTGTCAAGTATGCCAGTCCATAAAGGTGGAAAGGACGCGACCATATGGCCCCATGGTTTCCGGGGTCAGCCAAGTAAAGGAACCCTGGGAAATGATTTGCGTCGACTTGGTTGGCCCTCTCCCACGATCAACGCAGGGCAACTGTTATATACTATCGGTAGTAGACTACTTCACCAAGCTCCCGTTAATTTTCCCACTTCGACAAGCGACTGCTTCCGCAGTAACGCGGATACTGGAAGAACAGGTGTTCCTGTTGTTTGGGGTGCCCGCAGTGGTAGTATGCGATAATGGGGTCCAATTTCGATCGAAGAGGCTTCAAGAGTTGGCAGCGTCTTATGGAACTATCATTCAATACACGGCATACTACCACCCACAGGCAAATCCAGTGGAGCGTATTAACCAGAATATAAAACGCATGTTGAGATCATACGTAGGGGACAATCAGCGAAAGTGGGACAAAGAGCTACCAAGGATCGGGTGCGCACTGCGGACGTACACACACGAAGCTATGGATGTTACTCCATACTTCGCAAATTTTGGGCGAAACATGATTGTCTCACGCAAGGGGCTGTTACCTTGCGCCGAGGGAACCAGCCAGCAAAATCCAAGGGTACGAGCTGAGTTGATGGAGCAAATGCGAACAGACATCAAACAACGTCTGGAAAAGGCTGCACAGCAGGGCGCACAAAGATATAACCTTCGGAAGCGGGAACCGCCGTTTCAGGCCGATCAGAAGGTGTGGAGGCGCAACTTCCCAGTCTCGGATGCAGCCCAATACTTTGCAGCAAAGCTAGCACCGGAGTACGTTGGACCATTTAGAATTTCGAACAAGGAATCGCCCTACACCTATAGGCTGGTGCATGAGGATGGTCGGGACGCGGGCCTTTGGCATGCCAAGGATTTGCAACCGCACGTGGCATGAGAAGAAAGTGGGACAGTAAAATAAGGAAGAGAGAGTGTACCGCGGGAGTTTTTTTTAAGTGGCCTAGTGCGAGGCACCTACACGGCGTGTCGCTGCGCTTACGCGGTACGGTTTAGGGCTCCGTGGTTTCTGTCCCACTACCTATTCAGAGTAGATAGTTAATTTAAGTAAGACAAATCGTGTCCTTTCTTCCGGGAGACGAAGGATTCCGGAAAAGTAAGGTGTCGGATCAGAATCGTATGGGTAGGTCCCGTTTCTTTGCAAAACAAAGATACGGTGAACCGTAGAACGGTTACAATATAGCAAGAGTTAAAGAACATTAGACGGTCCAACACGAAAAGAATTTGTGTTTCAGATAGCAATCGATTGCGTATGTTTTTTTTTTTTCTTTCTGCTTAATCGTCGCCACACTTTATGTTTGAGTGACCCCTTTTGTTTTCATTTCCTTCCGCTCCAGGTGATTCTCGTCTTGCGTTTAAGTTGCTATCTTGAAGTAGAGTTAGGTTCATCGTAGCGTTTGGTTGGGTGCTCATCGCAAAGGTAGCATGCGATAGCAACTTTAGCCCAAAAGTTAATAGAAGTAGGTTAGATTAGGTTTTTACAGGTAGTGGGTAGTCTCGGAAGTAGTTAGGTTATACAATATCTAAGACAGTAAACCAAGCACCATGATAGAGGAGAATTACGCTGAGCAGTCTGCAGGTTAGGAATTAGGTATAGAGCATGGGTTTCCGATCAAATATTGATAGGGGAAGGAAGTTGTCAGGCAGTATTTTAAACAAAACAAAAAAAACATTGTGTACCAATCTATAATATTCGTCAACACGATGAAGTCTTTTCCGCTCTCTGAATATTACGATTGGACCTAGGTGTGCGCTATGTCGGTCAGAGTTGTTTTAGATTCCATTGTTTTTTTCGATCTCTTTCCTGCTCGTAGATTTTCTGATTCTATATCAGTAGTAATGTAGGAATAGGTTATGAAGTAGGTTTAAGCTTTCAAAGTAGGGAATACTAGAATCAGTTGATCGTTGTAATTTACAAATAGACTATATGGTAGGTATCAAGCTTTCGAATTAGGAGCGTTTTATTGCCTTTTCCTCGATTTTGGTTCGTTTGGGCAATGAGAACAGAGGAAGTTGTTTCGTAGTGGATTTCAAGGAAATCCACTCAAAGTAGAGGGGGAGTGTTAGGATTAGGTCTTAGTTCGTTCCTGCTACCAGAGTTCACCACCACAACTGCTGGGGAAGCTGTGCAGATTCAAGGATCATTAAGTCACGTACTGGGACTGCCTGAGCTGCGAGGTAATTATGCTTAGATTTAAGGCATTGTAGAACATTTTAAGTATTTTTGGAAATTAGTTTGTCTAATATTAAGTTAGATTAGTGCTAAGCCAAGTAGCTAGGGACCGCCAGAAGTGTTACAACGTACCAACGAACACCACAAACTGAAGCTGTGGATACTTGTATTGCTCACGGAACAAGATCTGGGTAGTATCGAAAAACGCGTTGCCCGAAATCATGGTTGCCGACGACACGATATGCGGTTCAGTTGGCTGGTTGAAATACGACCCCAAACCTTCCTACGCCTACAAAGCATTGCCAGTACTCGAAGCACAAGCGAGGTTTCGTGAAATAATTCCAATGCAGAATGCTAACCTCTTAACGAAGATCCATCGAATTTATAGAGTACAATATACAAAAGAAATAGTATATATTAACAACAATTCTCGACAATCCACCGTCCATGGCGAGAGATTACAAGTTGCAGCGTAATTACATGATTTCTCGAATCGATTTTATGAACATAGCGACCAAGAACGGGTTAAGAAATCATTACCAATTGGATTGTCAACAGTTGCCCACCTGGGAACGGGTGTGCCAACCAACAGCGGCGGAATAAGCTTGAAGAGAATAATTTAAGAGTCACGGAAATGAATGAAGAGTACGACCCTGACAAAAAGGCCCCGGGTTAACTACGAAGAAATAAAAAGGTCAGTCGAGTAACGGACGTTTTTTTTTTGGCTTTGGTCTTGATTTGTGGAGTGAAGAGGTAGCTAAGTTTGGGAAAAATTAATCGGAAAAAGTGAAACAGTAATTTAAAGAAGAAATTAATCGGAAAAGGTGAAACAGTCATTTGAAGAAGAAATTAATCGGAAAAAGTGAAGCAGTCATTTAAAGAAAAATGAATCGGGAAAAGTGAAACAGTAATTGAGAAGCGTCCTGATGACCATTGCCCGAAATACGAATATACATGTGCTGATAGATCATGCATACCATTGGGATTCGAATGTGACGGAAAATAATATTAGAATTCCTCGAATACATTGCGAGCTACGAGCCGGTGGCTTCTGGCGGATGCAACGGGGCCCCAATCGCAGGTTAACCCATTAAGTTATTCAGAAGAAAAGGTACCTCTTTTATTTTATATTTGAATTGCATTATTCACTTAAAGGAAAAATTGTTGTAAGATTGCTGTACGATACAATCAAGTGTGAATTAAAACGGATTTTACACTAAAATTCTTGAGTGATAATTGTAGTAGCGGAGTAAATCTTGTGTGCGCGGCTCAGGCGGTGGGACGCGCGGAAAAGTTAATGTGGGAATTAGTAGTTCTTTCCAGATCGCCAGCGCCCGTGGTTGTGGTGGAGAACCAGGTGATTAGCCCTGCGATCGTATCAGTGCAAACCGAGAATAGAGGAAGGTGAGTGAAGATTTGGCCCCAATCCCAAGGTTGAGGTAGTGTGTTAGGAGCGCATTTAGCGAAAAACTACGCGCGCGATCCAGTCAAACGTACGTGTCCCCGCCAGCCGATTGTAAGTGGATCCCCCGAGCCGTTTTCTCGTTTGACGGCTTCTTGGGGGCCCAGGACAAACGAGTGGCACTCCCTACGCCCGTTTCCGGACGAGCTTGCCGGAACCGCAGGCCCCCTTGGAGGAACGCTGCGCCTACATCTTGTAGGTTGTAGTGGATGGTTATATTGGCGGCGGAATTTAATTGTAACAGGTTTTAATTGAATTCTTCTTCTTTGTCTATTGCTGATGCAGCTTCTGGAGGCGACTTTGTTGCATGATACCATGTCTTAATTATTACACTACTTGACATTGGATTTTGCTAAAGTAGCTTTTCACTGGCTATTCGCCAACAACAAAATTACATTAGTTATTAAGAGAATGTTTCAATTGATTTAATTTAATTGGCTCGGCTCTTTCCCAGTAGCTTCAAACCCCAATTAAAAGTCACCTCACTGGGGCATTATCATTGAATCAAATTTGATCTACGCCTTATCTTGAACTACCTTCATACAAAAGAAGCAGAGTACCGGCTCCTAATTATAGTTTACCCGAAACAGTATTTGGCATATTACAATATTTTCTGTAGAAGTGAATTTAGCCCACCAACTTAAAAGGACATTGGCATAAATCTCCAGAAAAGGAATGGGAATGACAATCTACAATACTTTAGTGACATCCTAGAAATCTTCGCAATCTTCAATAGCATCTCCCAATATATGCTCAGCAATCACGCTCTTTGTGTTGGGAAAGTTGCTCAAACGTTATCTGCAATATCCCTTATTTTGTAATTCATAGCTTCTTAATTTTAAATGGTTTTTTAGATGCTCGAAAGTAAAAAATTTATTTTATGTGGATAGTTTTATCTTTCAGTCAAAATTATTACGATTAATGCAGAAACATTCGTTTTTGTACATACATATACTCACTCATACATACAAGAACAAAATGGTATGAAACATACAAACACAAATACTAATTAATTTATCAGATGACTTCAAACAAACATGTCTACAAAAGAATCCAGTATATTTTATGCTTGCTCATTTAAGGATCAGGAGAGACAAGTACCGTTCTCGATTTATTCCTACTACAGCAAGATGCGAGTAACATACTTGCACATACATACCTAATACGCCTTATCTTACTGTTTCTGCTCCACTGAATTCAAAAATTATTTTCACTAGATGTCTCAGCAGCTTTTTCATTATAACACATATTCACTGAACGTCTGCTTTTTTGCTTGTTGGTTGGTGTCAAGGCCTCAGGATCAATAAATATACTTCCGAACAAAGAAAATATTTATTCCGGAAGGGGCTTGTTAGGAGAGCTAGAAGCATTAAATTACTTTTATATTTATAGCTCAGATTGGTTTGATTACGATATTAATGATTTTTGCATCTCTTGCTTACAATTAATTGGAATCGCTTTCTGAGGATTTGAAGAATAATAGATTATGTGGCAATAACAATAGAGGAATATGCAGATTTAGTTTTTTAACAAAGCACGAGTATGCTATGCTGCCGAAAACGACTTTTAAAAAATTAAAAACACTTTTACAACTCAAAATGGATGAAAACTATTTTAAATTCATTAAATATTATCGAGTTGGCGATATATTGTAGTGTTATGGGGTCAGCAATAAAATTGAATATTATTAGGTTGGTAGTTCTGATAAAATTTCTTCCAGTTCTTATAAGCTCTCTCAATGCTTTTTATTATTCAATATAAGTGGTGGCTTTGTAATTTAAAAATTTCAAAAAAACATTGCTGAGATTGTCAAAAAAAGGTCTGCTTCGCATATTTTGGTGTGAAAATCAGTGATCAAGACAAATACTGAGCTTTTCACAAAGTTTGATCTTCGGAAGAAATAGAACAAATCGTTTAAGCTGGCAGTACTCATTGTATGGGGAGAGCAGAAAAAATATTCAAATGTTTCTATTTTTGCAGCATAGATTTTTCTGGTTATATTTCTAAACATAAGACAAATACTTATGAAAGTTCTTTGTGTATAGCTACTTAATTGAGTTGCATTGATAATTTGTCTGAAAAATTTTTACACGCACATACGTATGAATATACACTGGTGATGGTGGTCTCCATGCTTAGAGGTGAGGGAATTATTTTAATTTTCCTACTCATGTGAACTCAATATGTTATTGTAACTACGAACTATGTGCAGGTTAATTTGCTCATGTAAGTACTTGGCTTTTCTAAGCTTTTTAGGTCTCTGTAAAAAAATTTTTTACAACGACCTACTAGTTTTGTGACCCGTCTGTCCGTCTGTCCGTCCGTCCGTCTGTCCGTGCGTCACAGCTAATTTCATCAGAAACTATAGTAGCTAGAATGCTCAAACTTTGTGAAAAGGTCAGAAGTGATGGTCTCTCAAAAGTTAAGGCCTTGACAAAAATTTGAAAAATGTTTAAGGGGGGTCCCCCCTAATAACGAATTGGCCCTTAAAAATTTTTTTTAATCAAAGGTAGTCGAGTGGGGTATCAAATGAAAGGTCTTGATTAGAACTCTTATAATCTGAAATAAAAAAATCATTTTATGAATTAGGGGGTCCACGGGAAGGCAAAATGTACACAAATTTTGTGTACCCCTCCCTCGCGATTGGACACCTTTCAGCCGAAAAATCTGAAAATTATCACGAATGTAGACCTTTATGAGTACAAGGGAAATAAATACTTTAGAAATCGAAATTCGCTCAACTTTGTTAATAATAGTATGATTTGTATATTTTACATTTTTGCCCATAAAATCAAAACGGTACCTTAAAACTTCTTGAAATTTTCAATTATATAGACTGACATAAGATATATATGTTCACAAAATTTAGTTGAGATCAAATCATAATCAAGTGAGTTATAGCCATTTCAATTATATGGAATTACAACAACGATAACACGTGTTTATGGTTCATATAGGGTTTTCCAATAAGAGGTGTTATTTTGATATTAAAAGAAAAATGCCATTTTTTAAAATAAATGATCGGATGTTAATTAATTATAAAGAAGAAGATATGCCGTTAATAACAATAACTAATATTGGGCAAATAGCCACTACGACACGCTTACAGGACCATATCTTCTTCATGAAATTTTCCATAACCAAATCGCAAAGTGGCTGCCCTATGTCCTCGATAGCCTCACGAATTTCATCTTTGAAATCTTGAATTGACGCTGGGCTATTGGCATAGGCCTTCTCTATCACGTGGCTCCAAAGGAAGAAGTCGCAAGGTGTTAAATCAGAAGATCTATTCAAAATAACAGCTCTTATTGGAAAACCCTATATATATTTAAAATTGACTTAGGTACTTTTATTTTCTTTCAATTTTCATGAAAATTTAAGGAATAGTGTTTAACTTGAACATGTTCAATCGGCCGAGCATTCAGAAAAATCATTTAAGCTAGATTAAAATGGCGGCTGCACTGTGCTGATGAAAGAAACTGCGCATCTTTTGTATAAATTTGAACGATTTCATATCTAAGTATTGGATGATTTACGCCATTAGAAAACTTGCTTCTAACCCTAGGATGTTTACAAAGACCTTCTGGTAGGAGCACTCTCCTGCTTACTCAACTTGTTTATTGATCATGCGACCCTTTTTACATTAAGTCAATGTAAATCTATGCGATAATTTGCTCTAAACTCACCTTTTTTGCGCGGTAGTAGAATAGGATTGGTTAAAATGGAATAACATTGGTTTTTCTTTTGAAGCCAGACTAAATTTGCTGTGCGTTTCGTTGAAGTTTTTTTCGAGTTAAATCATTCTATGTATCTGCATATCGTGGGCTAAGTATAAAACCCTTCTGACACAAGTGTAGAGCTGTTCACTCAACTTGTTTTTATTAAGCATCCCATGGTTAGGCTTTCTGGCATTTGTTATTTCACTTTTTTTAGAATAATGAATATATGCTTGAATCGTCATTTGAAGACTGATTACTAAGGAATAAACAAATTGAGTAGATAGAACTTTGCTCTTGTCAGAAAGATTTTGTACTCAACCTCGGGTTTGCAGTCACCAACAAACAAACTCAAGAAACAAGTCGATCAGATGTAGTAGGTACTTACGGGAGAAAATTAACCTGAACATAATTCGTAGTTACAAAAACACATTGAGTTCGTATAAAAGAAAAATTAAAAATAATTCTCTCACCTCTAACCATGGTGGTCGTCCTCACCCATGTGCATCTAACAAGAGTGATGGCCTGATAGGAATAAGTACATACGCCAAACCACCTCCTTCTAACACTTTTCACTTTTCGTCTAATCCCAAATCTATCGAAATCAACTGAGTGATGATGAGTTACAATGCTCTCCGGGCCATTAAAAACCATAATTGTTTCCACAAGCCGAGTTAAACGGCTTGGTGAGAGACTAAGAAAAAAGTAGAATTGCTTGAATCTAGACTAAAGCAAGTTGAAGTGCTAGGAGAGTTTTCCTGCCAGAAGGGTGTTGTGAACCAATTAGTAATTCAAACGATATCTTCTAATCATCAATAGTTAAATTGAGTTCGAAGAACTAAATCCTGATTATTATGTATTTAAATTCACCGTCATTTTATTTCAAGAATTTCAACCACATCGTTCAAATACTCTTGATAACACATTAATATTGAAAACCATTTCTAAAATATTTATCAAAATTCCTTTATACGAGTATTTCTAGTGTCTAAGCACGCTGCAAATGTGTATCTCTTTAGCATCACGTATTAATATTGTGTAGTGAATAGTTAGATTTCAAAGTCCGTGAAGGACTGCAGCGATGGTCTGCTGCCTCGACAGAGGAAGGTGAAGATATCCGCCGAGGATGCCCTTGTCTGGGGACGAGTGAATGGCAGGCTAGCATGGCGGTGTCGTGGGGCGGGTTCATTTCACCAGCACAAGGACCCACTACAAAAGAATTTTGCATTTATGAATTTCTGGGGTCAAAAAAGAAAGGCGACCGAAGTCGCAAAAATTGTAGGCAACCATACAGAGGGGAAATGACTTGTTCAGAGAACAAGTAAAACAAGTAAAAATGGGCGGACTTAGGGTAACTTCGTCGTTCCCCGACGAGGCTCATGGCCCACAAATAAGAGAGGGACAACCGGGTGGTGATGGTGCCCCCTCGCACCCGCCCAACCGAATCAAAATCCATAAATATTGCAGTGGCCAGGTATTTCTCTTCTGAGTGGAAAACTCATACAACATAACTTGCATGAGCCTTCCCATCAGAGGAGAAGTACCGGTGATCAATTTATGTCATAGAGTTATGCAATTCGATCACATAACCCTATGCCATAAAAAGGCCCGCGAAGTCACCTGAAACAAAAGGAGGTTAGTCGGTGCCCGATGGCTGGCTCATGTCTTGCGTTTAGAGCCTGCCATCATACCGGGTCCTATACCCTGTCAGAAGGGTCAAAATGGAAAGACCAAAGGATCCATTTAATTCAACATTTCTTTACTCCGAACAAAAAAAAATATATATATATCAAAATAAACCAAAATAATAAATTTAATAAATTCAACTGAAGAAATTTGTTGGAAAACTAAGCTATAATAACGATATGTGAAGATATATAACTATAATTTTTTCTAGTCTCAAAATGGTGAATTGCCACGACAGCGTTGGAAAAAAAAGATGTAAATTGTAACTTCGAAAATGTTACGAATACTTTTTGGCCAAAAAGAGAGAACCGGATGATTACTCGTTCGTTAGAAGTATTTAGTATGGGAATTATTCCGGTGAGAACAACGATCAATTTCACAGAGGACGCTCTTATGAGAAGCATACTCTTTAGATGCAAAACCTGTATGTGATTAACCTTTTAACAAGGATTATATAATCAAATTTAAAGACTAAAAATATAAAAAAATAACGAGAACTTAATTGTTTTAATAAAATCAAGAAAAACCAAAATGTAATCTTTTCCTTACAAGGAGTACAAGTTCTTCTCCAACAAATTTGATGTCAGAATCTGCATTTTATCGGGATCCAGCCCAATATTATTATCCACAATGCTATAGTGAGTTGGAGTTACAGTACCTTGGCGAACTAATTGAGATACTGAGACGAAATTATATCTCCCCGGAAGAGTAATAATATCATCAACAACTGTCCTCGGAGGCGGATTGTTTTAATTTAGGGAATATCGAGCCTTAATACGCTCGAAAACGATTACAAAAGCAAAATTTGAGGCTTTTCGCAACTCCAGCTAGGGTACAAATTTCCGTGAGACGTTTCTGGATTGTATAACTTTCAATCTTGGCTACTTGATGGAATTGACCTTCACCAACACCATTTCTATAGAAAGGAATACGAGATGGCAAAGGTCCGTGCACATTACGATATTCTTCAAGGGCTTTAGCCACGTTCAAGGCAAGGTCAGAAGGTCCGGCACTTGCGAAACATGAACCGAAAACAATTGCTGCCGAAAACTTCCGCGGGACCAAACTCCGAACACGTTTTCTTGTGGTGGAAACTCTCTGACTTGTAAATTATTACTGCTTACTTAAATCAATTTTATCAAATTTTCATTCATCAATCACTTCTAATCTTGACGCAAAATTATATGATCGCAGTCTTTATATCGTAATTGCTGAGAAAACAATTGCAGCCGTGCACGAACAGTTTTGCGTTTTATCAAATCATTTCGACGAAACTTCGGAGCGTTACCCTTTAAAAGTAACTGTATTACCTTAATTAAGATCAAATAATTGCAGTTTTAAAACTTGTTCACGTGTAAATCCACAAAATAAACGGAAATTGTTTCCCATGGATCTTGAATTAGATGATTATGAGTAGAGAAAAGTTCCACATGAAGAAACGACAATTGCACCTCATTTGGCTGAGCGTAAAGTGTTGCTGTTGAGAGTTCCTGTTTTATAGTTGGAGCTACTTCTAGTGGAAGTTTGTAGCCTTCGAAGTGGGACTTGATAAAACTCCGATCTTGCCGACACTCTATAAACTTTAGTGCCATTTAAACTTATTTTGATTCTTCTTGCAAACAGTGTGTCGAATTTAACAACCGGCTTAAGAAATTAAACATAGTTTTCGTTTAATAAACGTCACATACCAGAATAGTTCACTTATATGTCCCTAATCTTTTTCAGTGCTAAAACGATGCAATATAAAGTTAACACGTTTCTCTCCTGATACCATATCCAACCTTGCGTCACGAATTATGAAATCCCTTTGGTCTGGTAAGATCTCCGACTTGGACACTACCTTCCATTCATCAGTTCGAGTACAATCTCCAGTATCGAAAAGGAGTATTTGATTGAATTCATCGCAAAGTAAGCAATATTTTTCAGAAAGGAACTTAAATGACACATTGTAGTCCCCAGATTATCTTGAAGATATTGATGGTAATTTATAAACAGGACTGAGAGGCTTACGTCAATCGGGTTCCAGGCAGTAGCAGCTTTTCTGAATGTTCCCGTGTCTAGGTAGAAGCAAATCTCACCATGTATTAACTGAAACTCGACCAACGCTAAAATAAATCGACACCCTTTTGCACACGCACCGATTATTTTCTGAAGTCATTTCATTCCTGAATTCCCTCGAATTCACATTTTCTCTCACGCACTGACAGCTAACCATATGCTCGTCCAGGTTGAGCCCACGAGTCGCGATCGAGGCGATACAAATTTATGCACTGCTAAAGCACACTTATCGATGCAAATCTCGTTGGAGCAATGTCGACCTGCGAGCTGCCAATCATAACCCCCCCCCCCCCCTCCCGTGCGTCCACTCACTGACGTTTGCCCTTCGACTCCATGCGTTGTGGAACATCGCAACACCTCACACCCACTTTTGATGCAAACCTCAAGGTAGGTTGCATACGATTTTTTCCCATGTGTCGGTGCGGACAACTAATGAATGCTGCGTAATAATATATCGTAGTTTTTCTTTGGTATCACGTTCGGTGGGCGAGGCGTTTTATAAGTTTTGGATTATTTAAAAAAAAGAAGACATTAGATATTTAGAAAAGAAAAATTCGACGCTGAAAAATCATTAATGTCTTCTTGTCGCCGCCTATCGCAATATGCGTTTAATCGAACGGTCTTCCTTTTTTTAGTAATAATCTCAACCTTCCGGATCACCATGCTGTAGAGGTGACGGAGATAGGAAAATTTTAGAGCAGTTTGACAGGGTAACTGCTCTATTACTACAATTGTTCTAATTGTTATTTATTCAATTGGCTGTAACTCCACTGTTTATTGTTCGACTGGTATAACATTTTCGGGACTGCTATCAGAAAACATAAATTGTTTGCGGTTTTATAGGTAAAAACTAAAATGTACAAAATGTACTTTTATTAACAAAGTTGATCGGATTTTGACTTCTGAGGTATTTTTTGCCCTTGCACTCCTAAATACTTACCTTTATGATTTTTACAATCGCCCAGCGGGGACACCAAATTTTCGCACATTTCTCCGTCTTTTGCACCCCTTGAAGCGAAACTTGCTTTTTGAAGACCTGTTTTGAAAAGTTCTCATCAAGACCTTTTATTTGATACCCATATCGCCTACATTTGATGAAATTTTTTGAAGAGGTCACTCCCCTATACGGGGAGGCCCCCCTTAAATACCTTGAACATTTTTTGCATCGTGAAACTTTCAAGAGATTAACACTTTACACATGATTTGATACATTATGTTTCTAGCTTATGTGGCAGACAGGTTGCGATTTCAGTAGGGTTTTGTAAAATTATTTAGCCAAACCCTAAAAACGTTTGCTGGAACATCTAAGTACTTACGATTCGTTGTTTGCTGATCATTTGGTCCATATGCAGCTGATTCATGAAAACCTCAATATTATTTTAACAAAAAATTAACTATACGAAGCCCACCACAACGTTATTTCTAATTATGAAAATTCATTCGGGTTTTATCAAAAATGATTTTATTGTTTTTCAAAATATTTTTTAAGAAAATACGAGTATATGCACTTTTGCATGCGCTCAAACCAACTTTCGAAGCATTTTTCCCACTTAGATTGAGTAGCTTTTAAGTATTTAACAGCCACTTTGGAAACGGAAAAACGTTGACCACACAGTTTATTTTTGGTGGGTGGAAATAAAAAGAAGTCATCATCATGGTGGTCATGGTGGATGAATCATCAATTCAATGTTTTTACTGGCCAAATAGGCACTAGGCTGACCTGATGTACGACAGCTCGCATTGATTTAGGGGAGAATGATTTATGGCTCATGTTTATTTTGCTAATTTACCCTGAAATTTTCAGCAAACAAATGAATGCGTACCACTTCAAATCAACCGTCTTACATTTTTGAAATGGAACAATGGCCACATAGCTCCTTAAGCCGAAGAAACAGGCGACTATTTGCAATGCTTCGTGCGCAAACATCGTTTGTTAGATTTGACTCGTCCTGCAATGCCCACATGGCTGATAGCTGTTTTGTTTCCAGCTCAAAGGCATAGATCAATAATTTTATTCCTTTCAAAATCTTATTCAAGTTATTTGATGCACCTTGATGGTACTTTCTGTTCATTTATTGGCACCAATCGAAACGAGCCTTTTTTGAGCAATTGTTTAATTATGCAGCATACATCATGAAAAAAAATTTTGTACGGCCATTTGTTCATGCAATATCGTATGTATGGCTGGAGGAGAAATGTCGAAGAGTGCTTCTATTTTACAGTGCGTCATATGACGATCTTGCATAATAACTTGACGCGCGGCACCGATGATTTACAGATGACCTTCACGAAATTTATCCTGAATGAACGACATCCACATTTGAATCCGCTAAACCCATTTTAAACTGTCTAATAGAACGCTTTTTATTGCAAAAAGCTGAATGAGGCCAATCAAAATACTGTTGTTAAGATAATTTAATTTAAAAATAGTTGAAGATAATCGTACTAAAATTTTCATGGGTTGATTACATTTTTGGCCAAATTAATTCTTTCGACTCATTTTAAACAACACAAATTGTGCTTGTGCACCAAAATATTTTCAGTAAGTTAATGCTAGAGGATGTCAAATTTTCATACAAATGTGTTCAATTTGATGAAAGCTTACTAGAACATACCTTTTATAAAAATTTCTATAGTGACCTCCTGCATCATTATTGGACGGTGTGGGAAGATTTATAAATTTTATCTATACTTTTTGGCCAACAGAAAGGATTTACAAAATCTCCATGTTTCATATGGAACACTGCCAAAACTAAAAGAAAAACATTCGTTCAAGAGCACTTAACAGTTCAGAGATCAATTACTTAGTTTCAGAAAGACCACAATCAAGCAGAACTATTTAAATTTCGATAACAACACATACATTGCCAAGGATGGTCTGGGTACGGGACATATCATGTCCTCAATAATGTAAGATATAATCTTATAATTTTTGAAAGAAGTCCATATACACCAAAACGACAAAATATTCAATGTTATATTTTACAGACGATATGTGGATGATTATTTAATTGTTATTGACTCACAAAAAAATAAACAAGATGAAATGCTTGCCTATATGAATGAAGTACACCCGAATATAAATTTCACTTTAGAAAAAGAAACAAAAGGGCCACTCGACTTCGTGAACTTAACCGTGTTACGCGAACAGGATTAGACAACAAAATATACAGAAAACCAACCACAACTGATCATACCATACACGTAACATCTAGCCACACCGCACTACATAAACTAGCAGCATACAAGTCAATGGTGTAGAGACTTCACTCCATCCCCATGACTCCTACTAACTACTCTAACCAAGTAAACGATCTTTATAAAATAGCTAGTGATAACGGATACAAACAACATTACATTGACAAAATTATCACACAGTACAAACAAACGACCAATAGTGGATTTCGTTAATATACATGTAGAGAAAAAATATAATTTTCCTTAGTTTGAATTTTCCCGTGCATCAAACGTCATCGAACGTGTAGTGACATGACAAAATGAAGTTTGTGAGCTATGGGAAAGATAACCTATAAGCATCTCGTGATTGTTATGATATAACAATAAGTTATTATATTAATTCCATTGTTGATGTATTCTGATTGTGATTTAAAAACTGACATTGATAATAATGTCACGAACATAAATGTTGTTTCTTGTAAAGCACTAAGTAAATACACACTTTTATTTCATGTAATATAACCAAATTGGGTAAACAGACCTACGCTCATGTCAGAAGGGTTTTGTACCCAACTTCTCAGAAATGCAGTCACCAGCAATTAATAACGTCAAGGAATGTGTCAAAGGGATGCGCATGTTTAGAAGAAAATTCCATTTTGTTGCAAACCAACAAAAATCACTCAAATCATGATTCGATTTTCATCAAACTTACAAAGCTTAAGGATCTTGTGCAGGATTATTTAAATATCAAATTTCGTTCAGTTTAATGGTACGAATGCAATTTTATTGGGGAAAATGTGAAATTTGAATATCATACTATTATTAACAAAGTTGAGCGAATTTCGACTTCTAAGGTATTTGTTAATGTAGTACTTATAAACACCTAACTCCATAATTTTTTTCAGATTTTTCGGATCATAGGTGTCCAAACGCGAGGGGGGGACACACATTTTTCGTGCATTTCCCCTCCCTGCGAAGCAAAAAGTATCAAACTAAGACCTGTTTTGAAAAGCTCTCATCAAGACCTTTTATTTGATACCCAGATTGGCTACCTTTGATGAAATTTTTCGGGGGCCGCTCCCTATAGCTTCCCCCTTAAATAACTTATAAAATTTTTTTGTAGTGGAACTTTGAAGAGAGCACCGCTTTACACCTGCATACAAAATTTGAAGTTTCTAGCTTTGATAGTTTGCGAGAAAAAGCGCTTTGACACACGGACGGACGGACAGACACGTCGCAATTTTAGTCAAAACCAATAAAAATTTTCTTACAGAGAAACTCAATTGTGTTTGACTTACTGGGCCGTCCTAATCACGAAATATTCGAAATTATTTAATAAAACGACATTTATTGTCAGATATTTGAAATTAATCCATCAATAGACGGAAAGTCGAACTACAACCACAATTGCCACAAAAGATGGAAAAGTTTTCCTGATGTCTGAAGAATATCAAGCAGTATGACTAAACAAACATATCCAAACCTCGAAAATTTTCTTTAACGTGAAAATACATTGAAGAAAAGATATCAAACTAGAAGTGTTTCGATAAAAACAACACAGGATATATTACAAACATATGCTGATGAGGATGAAAACATGACATTTCAGGACCAAGTTTTAAAGAAAACTACCCAAGAACAAAATTTGGAAACATTAGTTAAAAGTCAACAAGACAAGTTTGCGATTGAAAAATTTGACGGTCAAAGTTCAAGTGCACACCACTGGATGGAAATATTTGAAAAAGAATGTGCAAGGTTTGGTATATTAAAAGAAAAAGAAACAAGTTGAAGTAGCAGGAGAGTGCTCCTGCCAGAAGGGTATTGTAAAATAATTAGTAAATCAAACAATATTTTCTCCATATCAAAACTTGGCTAATATACAGATTCCATGAATTGAGTTGGAAGAATTATTATGGTTATTATATTTTTATATTCGCCGCCATTTTATTTCAAAGTGTTTTGACCCCGTCGTTTGATTAGTCATGATAACACATAAATATTATAAACCATTTCTAAAATTTTTATCAAAATTCCTACATATTTATAGTGGTTAGGTCCGTTGCAAACGTTTATCTCCCTAGCATCACGTGTTAATGTTGTTGTAATTGTTGAATATTCAATTGGCTGTAACATAGCTGTTTATTGTTCGATTATTGTGGAATTTCCAGAACACATACAATTGCTTTTTAAAAACTTAAATTGTAGTTTTTGGGAAATTTAAGGGACCCATCTTGATTTTATAGGCAAAAACGTAAAATTTATAAGATGTACTATTATTAACAAAGTTGATCGAATTTCGACTTCGAAGGTATTTGTTGCCCTTGTACTCCTAAAGTCTCACATCTGTGATTTTTTCAGATTTTTCGCGGAGGGGACACAAAACTTGCGTACATTTCCCTTTCCCCTGCACCCCTCAAAACAAAATTTGTCAGTTTAAGACCTGTTTTGAAAAGCTCTCATCAAGACCTTTCATTTGATACCTATATTGCCTACATGCGATGAAACTTTTTTTTGGGAGCCACTCCCCTGTATGGGGAGACCCGCTTGAACATCATATAAATTTTTTTTTGTGATGAAACTTTGAAGAGGGTATCACTTTACACCTACTTACAAAATCTTAAGTTTCTAGCTTATGTAGTTTGCGAGAAAAAGTGGTGTGACACACGGACGGACGGATGGACGGACGGACGGACGGACAGACGGACAGACGGACAGACAAGACGCGAATTTAGTAGGGTATGGTAAAATGATTTAACAATACCAATTTTAAATCATTTTACAATACCCTAGAAAGGAAGAAGGCTAGCTTTCTGGAATGCCTGGCAATTAAAGAATGTGTAAAGTATTGGCAACATCTATTAATAAGTCGGAAATTCACTGTATTTTCAAATCACAAATCGATGGAGGATATGAACTTAAGATCTAGATCAGACAATGAATTGGGAGACCTAACATACTACTTATCACAATATGATTTCCAAATCAAATATTTGCCAGGAAGATACAACATTGAAGCTGATTGCCTAAGCAGGAACCCGGTCCTTGGACCAAATGAAAACCTAGAGGAGTAGTTAAAAGTAGTGAATATAACAAGACTAGAAGATATCCTAAAACATCAAGTTAAAAATAAATATATACAATGCAGAAAATACATGTTAATAAATAAACTTAATGTTTACTATAAAAAAGTAAAGAAAAAATTATTATATCAGAGAAATTTAGCATAGATTTTATGAAAAGTGTACATACAGATCTGGGTCATATAGGAATTAAACAAATGCAGAGAATGATTAGCTCAGTGTATATTGCAGATAATATGACTTAAAACATAAAAAGAATCTGTGAGAGTTGTTCAGTATATTTAAAGAATAAATCAAGGGGACAAATTAAATTTGGGTTGATGTCCCACTTGGGTCCCGCCACAATAACTTTTCGGATATGCTCTATTGATACCATGCTTCGGAGGTTTCATATGAACAAATAAATATTTACATCTTTTATTAGATAATTTCACTAGATATACGTTTATTCTATATCAATTACCCAAAATGCAAATGATTTCTTCAAACTGATATGAAAATGTACAGAAAGTGATGATATTGAATTGATACTATCAAACTAATACCCAGGTATCAATTCTAAGGAATTTAAAATATTTTCGTATCAAAAATATATTCCCATAATTTTTAACACAAGTGAACTCTCCTTTTTCAAATGGCTACATGAGAGATTAAACTGGACATTGGCCAATAAAATCAGGTACAAGATAAACGAACATGACACAAAAATGGTATGGACAACTATAGCCCACAACTGTGTACAAAAATACAATGCAAAGAAAAAATGTAATTTTCTTTAGTTTGAATTTTCCCTTACACTTACAATCTATCTTATGCAACAAGGCAGACTCCAATTAAGCTACACAACTACAAAACCGCGCACACGAGCCTGACGCTATGATAAACTCTATGACTTTGCTACACAAACAAACCAAGGACTGAGACTTGGCATCCTAAGAAATACTTGAAATACAAACATAGTAAAATAGACGGTAACATTATCAATCAACAACTTATGTTATCACAAATTCTTACATAATTTTTTCGGTACTAGACCACACTCTCAAACGATAATGGGATAAAATAGAATAAATGGACAAACAACAATTCAAAATAAGTTGAAGTAGCAGGAGAGTGCTTCTACCAGAAGGGTATTGTAAAACAAAGTAAATCAAACAGTATATTCTGCCTATTAAAACTTGACTAATATACATATTCCATAAATTGAGTTCGAAGAATTATTATGCCTATTATATTTTTATATTCGCCGCTGTTTTGTTTCAAATGTTTTGATCCCGTCGTTTAAATAGTCATGATAACTCATCAATAATACAAACCGTTTCTAAAAATTTTATCAAAATTCTTACATATACGGTTTTCCAATAAGAGGTGTTATTTTGAAAAGATCTTGTGATTTAACACCTTGGGACTTCTTCCTTGGGGATCACGTGAAAGAGAAGGTCTACGTCAACAGCACAGCGCCGATTAAATACCTCAAAGATAGAATTCCTGAGGCTATCGAAGACATAGGGCAGCCACTTTGCGATTTGGTTATGGAAAATTTCATGAAAAGGATACGGTCCTGTAAGTGGGTCGTGGTAATTACTTGCCTGATGTTATTTTTACTATTAACGGCATAGCGGCATATCTCCCTAAGATCACGTGTTAATGTTGTTGTAATTGTTAAATATTCAATCGGCTATAACTTAGCTGTTTATTGTTCGATTATTGTAAAATTTTCAGGACACATACAAATACTTTTAGAAAACTTGAATTGTATTTTTTGGGAAATTTGAGGGTCCCATTTGGATTGAATAAGCAAAAACGTAAAACTTATAAAATGTACTATTATTAACAAAGTTGATCGAATTTTGACTTCTAAGGTATTTGTTGCCCTTGTACTCATAAAGTTACACCTCTGTAATTTTTTTCAGGTTTTCCCAGTGAAGCGTGTCCAATCGCGAGGAGGGGGGGACACATAATTTTCGTACATTTCCTGTTCCCCTGCACCCCTCAAAGTATTTCAAGCCATTTTAAGGCCTGTTTTGAAAAGTTTTTATTAAGACCTTTGTAATGATTTTCTACTTTTCAGATCGAACGCGGAACCGACCTCTCATCGGTTCTAGACGTTAAGTCTGAGTAGTGCCAACGGATGGTACCAACAGGTCAACCAATCCGTGCACCGTAACCCATTCACGCGGTGACTTCTTGTCGGCCAGCTAGTTCGGAGAGGATTTCGGTCGCGGGTCTCCGAATGGGTTACGCTCAATTACAATATTTCAGTCACCTGAACATGCCCGTTTTCCAAACGCGTCAACAATTACTCATCCAGAACGGGAAACCTACGTTACGTTAATTCTGGATGTGATCTCTCCACAGATCTCAAATCAAAAACGCTACAAAATCCTATAGGCGCGTTACCGAATCACCGACGCGGTACCGAAAAATATGCTACTCGAAATTAAACCGACGAAAACTACTCTAATGAAATGACGAAACAATCAAAGGTACCGCGTACCGCGCGCGACGCGAAACCGACTTCAGCGGATTTGTCGAAACCCTATCCTCGCGGCGGCATACCTACCTTACACTCTCTCTTCCCGCTGAAAAAGAATGAGACACTGAAAAGGAAAGTCGTGGTTAACTTTTAACAATTCATTTTAATCATTTAAAATTATAGAAATACATTCCTTCTTTTAATCTCATATGAAGCGTAGTCTACTTCTAAAAGAGCGCTAAAATTCTAATAAAGAGAGAAATTATAGAGTTGTTGCTATGGAACGGAATCTAGATATTATTACTTAGCATCGTGAAAATAAACATCATCCTTTGGGTGATACAAAGAAATCTTAAGCTAACTAGTAAGGTAAATTTCATTGTTAATAATTATGTGAGCATATTTGTTTATACAATAGAATATAAGGTTGGGTTTAGTTTATTAGAAGGGCTGACACTCATTCGAAATTCTTGCGAAATTAAATAACAATATTATAAAATTATTTCTAAAAATTACAATTCGAAACAAATCGAATTCCAAGTTAAATGGAATGGAATTATGTAATTTTTAACTCATTAAAAAAAACTTGCGAAATGAAATCGTAAGTTAAAATTATGTAAATCTAATACGGAATTAAAATGTTAGAATAAAAATAGCGTTTGGTAAGATCGAATCAGAAACTTGAAGTTAACTTACTTATAAGTTATTAAAAAAAATTTTTTTTTTTTTTTATTAAATTGTTTTTTATGCTCGAAGTACATCTGTTATCTGGAGTAAACAATTTCATTGTTAAAATAGTTGCATTTATAGAAATCAACAAAATGAACTTCATAGCGCGAAGTGGATAAATTATTTGTGTACGATCAAACGAATGAATCATTTCTGTTAAATAAATTCAAAAACATAGCGAAATTTGTTTACGCTATGAACCAACTCAAAAATATAATTAAAATTTTAAAATGTTCCCAGAACTTTTCTTGGTGCTTTGAACGAAGTAATCAATCATCTTCAATCATGAAGAAACATGTTAAAAATTACATAAAAATTACTAAAATATGATTAAAAATTAAAAGTATGTTGCATAAACAGACTAAGTTTAAAATGGCATATATGTTGAATAAATAAATACTTCAAGTTTAATGAATAAAATAACCTGAAATTGAAAGTAATTTTATGGAAAACTTAAAATAGTTTGTTTTTTTTTGTACGGTTAGTAATTCATTTTAACTTCATTGTATTCTTCAATGAAAGAGAACCATAAAACAAATTTCAGATATTCGCTTAAGTCTATTAAGTATTATTTCTATATAAAAAGGAACGATAGCTTGAAATCTTTTAGGAACAAATAATTGAGTGTAAAAATGTTATAACTTATCACGAGGATTGTTAAGTTGAAGCATGTCTGGGTTGATGTTTTATTTTATGTTCACTCAGTCAATTAATATTTATGATTTTCGTACTATCTCGAAGTTATAGTAAATTGTACACGAATCGAATTATTTTGCACAAACTAGAATTCAGTCCTCATGTCTATCTTACAATCTTTACCCTCATATATTACAATTAGCTTAACTTTCACTTATTTTAATAGACTTTGATCCCTTCAAATCTTTAGTATAAAGTGCAAAGCTTATTTGGAAATGTTAAGGCCTTAACTTACAAATAATACGCTAACAATTAAGAATTTTAATATTGTAACAACTAACCTAATCGTGAGAGCCAAATTGCTTTTTATCACTTTTACACTTGAAGTTATTCCAGAATATTTTTACATACGGATAAAACAGACTCAAATGAAGTACGACTTTAATCATAGATAGATGCTGAAAGTACCACACATGCTGATTTGAATGATAACAACGGAACACCTCTACGTGTGGAAGTTGTTAAGATGAAAACATTGCATGATGTAACAGAAATGTAAAAACTTCTAAATCTTGAAAAGGAAAGTTTTATAAATTTCTTTGTAAAGTAATACTAAAAATATGTTAAAATGAAAGACGTACTGAGATATCATCTAACTTGGATAAATGTTTTCTTTAATTTTCCCTTGATAGATAGTATGTAAATGAGTTAAAATGAGTCGCTTTCAAAATCTTTTCGTAAGTGTTTCATGCAAAGCGGTAAAATTTTAACTCAGTAATTTCTCTGCTCCTAAAATCTATGTACTTGGCATAGCTGTAATGCTACGCTTTGATATACAAACATATTTTGGCAAAAATATAGATAACAGCATAGATCTTAACTGTGCAATCACACGAAAGAATTTTCAATAGAGCGCGCACGGCTTACTCACAAAAATCACATATCTTCGATTATATTTCAAATGTAAATTTTAAACTGATACTTAGTTCACTGCGTTGAAATAAGCCGTAGATTTGCTTGTCCATTTTGTGGATGTACACGCTATTCCTCAAGCTTTTGTTTCGTTCTCTATTGTTTTTACAGATAATATGAAGCATTTGATTTTGCGTGACGCTATAGCTCTGTCCATTGCTACATTATTAGGAGTGAAACTTTCCAAAGAACGACTTTGTGGTTTCGTTGCTACTTTGTTGGATTTCAAATTTTGCGGTTATGCACTAGTTTTCCGTGACAATCAATTGCGATACACGAGCTACGATTCGCACAAGTTACACATTTGCTTCTGCTTTTCATTTTCCGTTTGCTTTTACCAATACGGGCGAGGATACTCACTTTGATTCCATGATGATGCCTCGGACCAACTATTGAAATTCGATGTACCTTCCTGAGTTGTAAATGTATTTGTACGATTCGATATTTTCACCGAATTATCACTGTTATCATAATTCAATAGTATTTCGGATGGATGCGATTGGCAGGATGGTGATTTTTTTAGATATTGTATAGTTTAGATCATTATTATTATCCCAATATTCCTTTCCATCAGCTCGGAAACAAATGCAAACTTCCAGCTTTTTCGAGGATGGAGGTAGAGTAATTTTAAAGCTAAATGTATCATATATAACATATGCGGCGCTACTTCCATGATACGCGGCGCCGAACGATTGGACCGCCGGAAACTTACTTCGAAAATGAAATCTTCGAGGAATGGTTTTATTCTCAAAGAATCAAATATATGCTGGTGCTAGACAACCCAGCAACCCCATATGCCTCATTCCTTAGAATTAATTTCGATACTTAGCTGGCAAATAGGATCCTCCACAGCCTTGAACTGACAACAGCTCTGCGGTTTGTATTCTCGGGCGTTATCAACCTCTTCTTCAGAGTCATTCGATTCGGTTAAGTCGCTCGCAGTCACCCCTTCTTTCGATGTCTTCTTTGTGTCGGTTTTCCTCTTTTTCTTGGGAGATTTCGATTTACTTCGATCTAAAGATCCTCGTTTGGCTGCTACAACGACGAGGGCGATGAACTGCAAACAAAACCTGGTAAGGCATTTGTCGACGTAAGCCGAACGAAAAAAATTTACCTCTTAATAATTTTACACCACCTAGGACCGCGCCAAGTCGCTACCGACACCACACCATGACACCATTTTCCTTTTTCGCCATGTGGCTGTCAAGCCCAACCGGTTGTCAACTCGGACAAAACAGAGGTGTGTGGAATGGCACGCCACATGGCGGCAATGTGCCTCTCCATCTGTCACCAGTGGCATAGTTTTTTTTTTTTTTTGATGACCACGGTGGAGGGGCATTTCCAGATGGCTATGTCTCGAAATGTGCCGGGGTTTGGATTAATGTTATATTTCGAATATTTATATCCACAGATCGAAATATTTGGACAGAAAAAAAAAATATTTTCTGCGCAACGATATCCGCACGACAGATGAAGTCCGTTGGCACTTCGAGGACATATCCATCTGGCCGGTTGCAAGGGTTCGGGATCGGAATCACTTCGATTCCCGGGCGTAGGCGTCACATTACACCTTTCATTTGATGTCCATATTGCCTACATGCGATGAAATTTTTTTTTTCAGGGGCAACTCCCCTATATTGGGAGACCCCCCTTAAAGACCTTATGAATTTCTTTTCGTGTTGAAACTTTGAAGAGGGTATCAGTTCGCACCTACCTACAAAATCTTATGTTTCTAGCTTATGTAGTTTGCGAGTAAAAGTGGTGTGACACACGGACGGACAGAGGGACGGACGGACAGAGGGACGGACGGACAGACGGACAGACAGGACGCAAAACTAGTAGGGTATTGTACAATGATTTTACAATACCCTAAAAAACCAATATCAATCGACGTGACCTAATTTAGTACTTACAAGCTTAATCCATCCTATGACTATATAAAATCATTCTTTTCCACATATCCTTTAGACACTGAAGATGAAAATAGTAGTTGAAACGCTTCTGTTCACACAACAAATTAAGGCCCGACAGCTTTTTAAGAAAAAAGAAGAAAACGAAGCTGCAAGTGTAAGGATCTGTGATAAAACCTGTGTTATGCTTAAAGTGCAAAATATGGGTCCCAACCCAAGCATCCACAAATATATTGACCGCCTTGAACGATGGGTCCTGAAGCGGATAAGTGGAATGAAGTTAGACGAAAACCAACGGCAAATTTGGTACAACCATATGCTATATGAAATTTTTGATGAGCCAGAGGACTCAACGATAGTAAGACGGCGGAAGATGCAATTGCTTGCTGCGTGAATCGTATGGGCGAACAAAAGATACCCAAAAAGGTATTTGTTGGGAGAGCTGAAGGGTGGAGTCTAGTGGGGAAACCGATGAATCGCTGGTCTGACTCGGTCGATGAAGACAGGTCATCGCTGCTCGGATTTAGAAATTGTTGCACGCGATCCATAGACCAAAACAGCTGGAGGCACTTATTGCAGAAACAGAAGGCCAAAAAGGGGCTATAGTGCTACAAAGAAGAAGAAGTCCAAGAAAAAGTCCTTATAATCTGGAAGTTTCAATAAAGTAGCAGCCATTAAAAACTTCTCTGAGTACAACGAAATCAGTGTTCGTTTTTTCTACCTTTTGAGCTTTCCATCAAATCAGACACTAATCTTCTAATTGGATCTTCTAATTTCCACTTATCATGAATAATAAAAATATTTTTAAGATTTCATTCGGTCAATGATTGTTCGTGATTTGGCAGTAAAATGGCATAAGGTTAAAATGGTGGAACGTTGGTTGTTCTTTCAGAGTGAGGAGAACGTTGTTGTAAATTCATTGAAATTTTTCTTGATTTTATTTATTATTGGTGTCAGCATATTGTGGTTGAGTACAAAGCTCTTTTAACATTAGCATAGTTCTGTTTACCCAACTTTTTTAGGGTTTTGTAAAATCATTTAAATATGTTAACTTTTAATATTACGTAACCCAGTCGAAATCAAAAAACAACTAGATGTAATATTCCCAGAATTCATTCACAGCACCAGGAGTCTGCACGGTGTAGTGGTAAGAGTACCCAACCCGTAAGCCGAAGGTCTCTGGTTCGTGCCCGTTCAGTTATGATACGTACTGTTTTAAAATCAAAACGTATCGCAGCTGTGTGGATGGACATACGGCCAAAGCGTGGTACTAATCATATCACCTTCCCAGGTGCTGAAACATTCGATCAAGATAATGAGATACTCTAGCTATCTCTGACCGAAGGCCCGCAAAGGACTGAAGTGCTAAAGCAAAAAATTTACAACACCCCTAACAATTACTAAGGCTGTGGAAATTCCAAAACCATAACAAAAGGTCACACTTTTACCACCAACCAGAAATAAAGTGTAGCCAGTGGTATGTTACCTCAGAAAAAATAAGACTCCTGGAATGGATGTAATACCAACAGGGAGGGTCTCATCTAATTAACCTTCTGCACTGACTTTTATGCAGAATATGGCCAAAGGAGCAGCTGGCAGAAGACTGATGAAAAAGTGTTTGCTACAAAATGGGAGACAAGTTAAGGTGCGAAAATGATAGAGGCAGTGGTCTACTCTGTACGTCTTATAAAGTGTTCTCCGAAATCATAGTAAGAAAATTAACGCCGTTCAATGAAAATATTCTAGAAGTGTATCAGAAATGCCTTTGAAGTGGCTTTGGCTTTGGCATCTCAAAGAAACTAGTTTGCACCGCCAAGTTCATGATACTAAACACAGAGTCCCATGTAAAGGTAAATGGTAAAGTAACGGACAGGTTCAAAATGGAACCAGGCTTAAAACAAGGGAAAAGACTTGCTTAAATGCTTTTAAATATTACGCTGGACCATATCATCAGGAAAACAACTGCTAAAATCTCTATTAAATAATTGCTTAAGTCGTAGTAGCATGGCGTTTTCAATCTCATATGCCAAAGGAGCATTTAAGAGCCTAATACTTGAAGCAACCCGAATTGGCTTGGAAGTTAATGAAACTAAAATTGAATTCATAACTTAAACAAGAAAGAACACTTCAGACCGATAAAAACTGACTGCAGGAGATTTTTATCTACCTTGGAGCCAACCTAAAGAGAAAATGCTCCAAAAAGTACAAGATCGGACTTCTCATAAACGCTGCAAATAAAGCGCATTATTTTGTAATTCCCATTCTAAGATCAAAAATAAGTTTCGTATTCACAAAACATTAGCCAAACACGTGCTGTTAAATAGAAGTAAAACATGGATTCTCACGAGTGAATCCAAAAAGGCAGTGAACATATTTGAACACAAAGTGGTCCAATAAATCAACAGGCTATTGAAATAGGAAATATGGTGGATTTAATGTTATAACAGTGAATCGGTTTGGCTTTTTGATGAACCAACTATATATAAAATTACACAAATTGCAATAGGTTGGGCATCTAGGAAGAATACAAGAAAACCAGCCACTTTAAAGATCATTCAAGGGTACAGTACAAGGTAGACATCCAGCGCAAAGACTAAGGTAGCGATGGGCAAATATGATAGCAGCTAATAAAAGATCTTTGATGGGAGTGATCAACTGCCAAATGAGGTTGCAGAATCATGATAATTGATGAAGGCCAAGGCCCAGCCTGAGCTATCATTCCAAAAATAATGATGATACTTATATGCAGAGTCCTTAGTACTAGAACTCTGTTCCGAAAATTTCAGAAACAAGCCGCAATATTTGCCAACAGGTAATTTTATTGCAAGGACTCCCTCACTTCATTCGGAAACAAACTGCAACCAAAACTGAATGAAACTTCAATCTACGAAAATAATTGGGGTAACGTGTCCGATTTTACTATTTGGGGTAATCTGTCCCATTTTTTGTGCGGAAAAAATGTATGGCAGGTATTGTCTTCATCTCTTGGACAAAACTGACAACAAGGAGACCGTTACTTACCAACCTTGTGCAGGTAAGATTGGAAATACACATGCCCTCTTAAAAGCTTAGTCAGATGATAGTCATTTTCACAATGTCCTCGCTTTAGCCACGGTTTCACATCCGGAATGAGGCGCGCAGTCCACCTTCCGTTCGTGAAATTTACCCAAGACAGCTGCCAATCGTTAAATGAGCGCTGTCACTCCTTGTCGATAATTATCTCCCTCGCGACCTCAGTTCGCCGCAGATAAATAGAGCAGCGCTTTCAAGCTAGGAGATCAGCAGTTACTTCACCTGCAATAGCTCTCACCACCGAGTCAGAGACTGTCGGATATGAAGATGCAATCCTTAGTGCTCCTATTTTCTGTACATGTACCAAGCATTTTCGGTATACCTCCTTACTGAGAGCGTTGTCATATATTTGTACTATGTAGAGTAGCACTGATCCTGCAGAACTCATCAAGAGGCGTCTTCTTGATGGGTTAGGCACTACTACGTTGGCCATAAATTGGCTCATAGCTGATGCTTTCGAAAAACTCCTCTCTGCCGTTGGTCTGATTTGCTCAGAGAAAATCATCTTTGAGTTGATCAGTAGCCCCAGGTACTACACCACTAGCTTCGATTTGATTAGTCTTTCTCCAATACTGATCATCTTACTCTTTTTGTCACGATGGTCACTTCGGTTTTCTCCAGTGCTAAACTGAACCTGCGAGCAGTCATCTAGTCCCTCATTTGCCGCGTTAGGATACCTAGCCTAAGTTTCGCCTGCTTAAAGGTGCGTTCAGTGACCAGAGCCCTAGTATCACCCACATGTACTATCAAGCAGTCCACCTTCCGTTCATGCAATTCATCCAAAACTGATGCTAATTGTAAAGCGAGCGCTGTTACTCCTCGTGGATGACCATCTTCTTCGCGTCCTTGTTTCGGCGCGAGTAAATAGTGCAGCATTCTTTAGCAAAGAGGGTAACAGGTTTCACACCTGCAATAACTTTCATTGCCGAGTCAGAGACTGTCGGGTATGATGATGCAATCCTCAGTGCTCCTCTTCTCTGTACACGTACCAAGGGTTTTAGGTATACCTCCTTAATGAGAGCATTGCCTCATATTTCTGTTTGAACAGTAATACTGACCCTGCAGCGCTCATCAAAAGGCATCTTCTGCATGAGCCTCCCTTATTTCAAGGAGCCCAATCTGTATTCCAAATTTTGGTAAGCTGCATGCAGATTTTATTCTTTTTAGAGCGTCCCCTGCTTTTTGGATTAGCTGTTCTTCTTCATGTCGCTGGGCGGCAATTGTACTTTGCGACCACATTTTTTGGGAGATGTTATTGGCTTCCGCCTCCGAGAACAGTATTGCCGCCATATTTTTGGCGATGAAATCACACAACGGCGCTTTCTTTGCCTTATCACCCTTTTCTTTCCCTGGCGTGGTCTATTTGTGAGCTTCAGGATGGTTTATTATTATTTCGGGATTCACAACCCTTGCTGCAGTCACTTTGGTAGTGATCGCAGCAGTAACCATCGAATTCCCGATATTCTTTATATTTTTCCCCTCTGCTCGAATATCTGGCGCATCCTACAGAGTTTCCCGCTCTTCCTTTTTAGAATGCTCTGTCGTTCGCGTAAGTTTTTTGCTGTACCTGAATGCCACAGTCATCTCAGTTGAGACCAGACTGTCTGTTTATCTCCGTTTTTCATCGGTTTTCACTGTCATTGCATTCATCGCCGTTTTGTCATCGTTAGTACCTCTCGCGATGAGCTGTATGCATAGTGGCTGCTGCTGCCGGTTTTGTCGTCATTGCTGTTGCCTTGCTTTTTTTATCCTTTTTAGGGTTTTAAGTTGCTCAGGTTTTATTTAGTCTCCCTTCGGAGCCGCTATCTCCATTTGTGTGTGTAGTCACCGTTTTGATCCCATGGTTATCTTTGTAGAGCAAGGAGGCCATGCGTGGGTTAGCAAAAGCCCTTATTGAGACAGGTGCTGTGAGCCAAATCTGCGCTAACCAGGAGTACGTCTCAAACGAACGAACACCACCAGCCCAATGGTGCGAACTTTGAACGTACTGCAAGGCCTCCCAAGGTTTCAACGGGACGGAGATGGTTTGACAATTGAATTGGAACCGTTTACGTGCGAGTGCCCGAACCATCATATCCGCCAGTCCAAAGCATCAATTCCAAGTCGTTGTCCAAAGTGCAGTACATATTCAGTCAGGGTCATTACCTGTCATCCCAGAAGGAAAGCCAACGGTGCCCCTCATATCCTTGGATCCGTGGGGCAGCGTTCCCCAAAGAATGCTAGTTTCCAAGAGTATTTCTGTTGGGCGGTATTTCTTCTGCGGGAACAGTCTACCTCTTGGCTCGACTTGTGTAATAACGTACCATTTGTATCGACATGTAGCTTTCTTATGGCATAATCCAGAACCAAATTGAATAGCAGTGGGGCTAGCCCATCCCCCTGCTTTAGTCCGATATTTGTGTCAAAGGCATGGGTGAGTTGGTTATTGATGCGGGATTGGGAGGTTGTTGGCGTCATTGTCATTTTGGTAAGATAGACTCATTTAACTGGGATACCAAAGCAAAGCATTATTTATTACAGTATGTTGCAATCAATACTGTGATATGCTTGCTGAAAGTCAACGAAAATTTGGTGCACGCCTGTGTTGAACTCCCAGCATTTTACAAGTAGGTGATTGACTGTAAACAACTGAACACAATCAGTTCAGGCTTTGCAAATCAATCAATGTAATGCGTGGAATGCAGTAATACCTTGTGCCAGAATGGATCGTCTTAAGAACGATGCCACGAATGATGCCCTGTGTATATATAATAATCTTTGAGAAATGGTTAAGAAAGCAAACTCATTTTTGGTATTTAAGAAAAGATTAAGGGATCATTTAATGAACACTGATTGAAGCGTGGACCTGCAGATCTTTCTTTTTCAAGCTCATTAATCTCAGGGAATTTTTGACCCTATTGGCTAGATACTTGAAGAGAAATCTACTAAGAGTGGTTTTTAATGCGTCGTAATATATTGATTTTTTTCATTTCTGAGAGCTGGCCTTAAATTGGACTGGATTTTCATGAAAGGATTAATTCACATTATTTTTTGCGTGCCGCTTATACCGATGTATTGAACATTATCTGGGGGGCACACTTGACGTAGCGACAAAATGTGAATGCAGATCACAAGAGGGTTGTGCAATAAATAAAGAGTAATGGAGAGAGTCGTAGGGAATGGAGGTAATTAAAAAAAATTCTTTCCATTCATCTTATCGGAATGTTTGGCAAATATTTGATGAAAACTTTACGAGCAGTGTGTGGTTCTGTAGATTGCCCAGATAGTTGAAAAGCCATATGTTATTGTTGTGACAAATGTAAAAAAATCAAATCGATTTAACTTCTTAAAATATAATTCGATTTTCATAAAACTTACAGAATACAAGAATGTTATGTTAGACTACCTTGGTATCCAATCATACAATTTTCGACAGTTGTATGAATATTGACTTTCAAGACATTTGTTGTTATTATACCAACTATATCTCCATTATCTTTTGTCAGGTTTTCCGAACGAAAGGTGTACAATCACTAGTGGTGTTATTCACCTCTTCCTGCGCTTCTGGATAGTAGGATTGCTGTTTTAAGACCTGTTTTAGAAAGTTCACATCAAGACTTTTCATTTAATGCATCCTTGGTAAAAAAAAAACTTTATTGCTAGGTCGCTTTCTGTATGAGGGTGTGGAAAACCTTAAAAATAATTTTGGATACCCAAATTTTCAATAGGCAATCATTTCTGATTTATCTACCAAATTTAGTGATTGTAGCTTTTATAAATTTCGAGGAAAACTGCTGTGACACACAGAAGGACGGTTAAATGGACAGGAAGGACTCATTTCAATTGGACTATGTAGGTAACAACAATGTCCGGAATAAGAAATGACAAAAATTTAAAGAGTTGACTGATAATCTACTCTCCTATGGAAGTCGGTAAGTGAAAACTAATATATTGGCTGCACGATGTGTAATGGTTAGAGTGCTAAAATACTAAAAATTGATTATTAAATCATAAATGTTTAGCATAACTGCTGAATCTGCAGTTTAAAAGAAATACTCATCGCCAATCTTCTCTACAAAGATAACAGAAACAAACAAGCCAATTATTCACCCTACTTTGAGTTATAATTTTCGAATAAGTATCGCAATAAGCAAAAAGTTATAGCTGATAGCTTCCCAAAAATCGCTCTGAAAAAAAACTGTTTTGAAAAACTAGGTGATAAATTTCAACACTTGAGCAGGGCTAGTAATTTAAACTGGACACCATACTACTGTGCCGTGCCAGGGTAGTAAATTGATGGTCGGAATCCATGGCTTAGATATTTATTCGTCCGCCTATTGTTCTTCCTTCAAACACAACAAGCAGCACTGAATACTAGGTAAAACGCCAGCGGCACCCACCCTCTGGTTGAAGATCGAAAAACTTTCTATGTAGTGCCAGCAATCAAAGAGATAGAGGCGGTTTAATTTGCATATTTAGGGGAGCGTACACCCTGGCCAGTGTGGTGCTCTGAAGCAAAGGTTTTTATCAGGTGAAATTGGCAGTAATTTGCATATTCGATTCATTGTCATACAACGTAAAATCGAATTTTTGGATAAAGCTCTCAGTTCGATGTCCGACGAAAATAGAATTGATGTTAGAGCCTTGGCGCAAGAAACTGCTTCGCCATGTTCCTATTGCTTTATCAAGTATGGGGTTGAGATAAAGTTTTTGAAGACTTGATTGCTAACTGACACCTATTGAACGACTAAAAAGTTAGAATATGTTAACAATATAAGGAAAATAATTTCCAATAAATGTTGGAAGCTTGCAAATAATCGAATAAATCAAAACTATAAATCAGAAATCGTGATTAATTTGAATCCTAGGAATAGGTACTACTTTGAATCAAATAAGATATTACATACGTATATAAAAAACTATAATGGGAGTAAAGCGAACGTACTGAAAAGGATCAAATATATTTTACGGATCGATGTTAAATCAGTTTTCCCCGTCTAACTTTTAATTGGCTCTAACATTTTTTTTAACCGAGGAACTGATTAGCACCAATGTCATAACATTTATTTAATCATTTGTAGGACGTTTTAAAGTCCATTTTCATATTTTCGTAAGAGTTTTTTATATTCATAGTTTTAAGAGATAAAAAGAAAATATATCGCCTTGAATCCGTTGATGAATAAATAATTAATATGTCTCAAATTAAAGATCAAGTTTCCCCGTAATTGTATTGGAACTCATTTTTAAATTTTCGAAACTATTTTATAATTTTCGCCAAATTATCAGCACATTTTTCCATTAAGCTACAATATTCAATAAATATGTAATTCTTTAAAAAAAACCAAATCTTAAGCCTTCTTGAATATACCCGCCAAAGGGTAAGCATGTTTGGGACGGTTGATATGACTATTCGATGTTTTTCACTTTTGGTTTAACTGGGCGGTTTTTTCTATAGCCAGCAAGTGGTTTTTAGTAAAGCCGGTCCAACCGGTTTTTGAGGAGATTGTAAAATAATTTTATAATACCCTACTAAAATCGCAAACTGTATGCCCGTGCGTAACACCCTTGAGGGCGGTGACCCTTGAAATTTTTTTTACTAAAGATAGCCGATATTGATATCAGATGAAAGGTGTTGATAAGACTAGAACTATTTGCATAGGAGGGTGCAGCGTGAGGGAAAAGTTACGAACAATCTTTGATCCCTCCTCGCAATTGGACATCTTTCGACAGAAAAATATTTAAAAATCGTGCAAATGGGGCTATATGAGTATGAAGGCAACAAATGCATTAGAAGTCGAAGCTAAAAAAACAGTTGACGAATTTTATGTTTTCATCTATAACATCGAAAAGTGAGCCTTTAATTAACCAAAAATTTGCATGTAGATTTTCAGATGTGTAAAGCATGTTGCCTGAAAGTTTCATGAAAATCCAGCCGTAAGCAGCTAAGTTATATACGATTGAAAATTTAGCCATCACAACAACAATTATACGTGATACTCACTCAAATGTGAATTCACGTTTGCAAAGAACCCTAGCACTGCAGATGTGTTAGGATGTTGATGAAAACTTTAATAATATTTTTTAACAATGGACCGTTATCATATCTACTGAAACATGATGATAAAAAGTGACAGATCAAAATACGTAATAATCTTCTGTATATTGTTTGTTCGAGCTCAAGCTGTCAAGTTTTGATGTTAAGAAGACGTTTGATTTTCTTATTTTTTTAAAATATCCCTCCACCAGAAGCACTCTTATGCTACTTTTACTTGTTTTCTCAGTAGTTTATTTCAATCAAAAAATTCTAATCAAGATTAAATGCATACATATTTTTTATTTCCATTACTTAACTTTAGGAATAACCAGTTTTTTATTTTTTTGCTTACAAAATTATTTAAATGAAATCAAAATAGTGGGTATTTCATCGTTATGTTAAAAACAAGCGAGTAATGCATTGGAAATCAAGCCAATAGCAGATGAAAGATCCTTCAGTTCAGTACTCAAGAATTTATTATTCATCGTGGACCGTGTGCTAGCTGCATTTCACACTCGACGTGGTCATCCGTATTGAAACAGAACATAAACAAACAATTTTGTACTAAGAACCAATCAGACATCGAAATTTACTTTACTCTGGTGTCAATGCTACCTTGGTAGGAATAGTAGGTTTTAGTTGAAAATTGTTGGAATAGTGGGTTTTAGTTAAAAATAAAACAAGTTGGGTAAACAGACCTACGCTCATGTCAGAAGGGTTTTGTATTCAATTTACAAAATGCCGTCACCAGATCGAATCAAATCAAGAAAAATGTCAAAGACGATTTTATCGGAGAAAATATGAAATACGAAGATCATACTATTATTAACAAAGTTGAACGAATTTCAACTTCTGAGGTTTTTAGAATTGTTATACTCATAAATATCTCCCTTGATAATTATTTCAGATGTCCATCCTTGATGGAGGAAACACATTTTTCATGTATTTCTCCCCTGTGCCCCCACTGAAGCAAAATTTGACAGTTTAACTACTGTTTTGAAAAGCTCCCATGTAAACTTTTATTTCATACTCATATCGGCTACGTTTGATGAATTTTTTTTCAGGGGCCACTCTCCTGTACTGTTATCATCGATTAATGGCCAATTTTTTCGAATCCTAGAATGGTTACAAAACCCTTTTGCTAGGAGCTCTCTCCCACCTCCTTGACTTGTTTCACTTATGAGAGTTAATTGTCGGTACTCATCTTCAGTCATTCACAAAATTGAATCAAGTGTTCAAAGCATGCACCTTAAACGTTGAAGTTGGGAAAAAATAACTCAAAATTATTCAATCTCCGCATTTAAAACAGCCACTTTTTTGTTTTACGATTACTGATACCAATAGCTGAACCGATTCTCAAAGATATTCATGACACCTATCATTCCTGAAATTTTCATGCAAATCCTAGCAAAACTGTAGTGTCTGAGTCGGTAAAAAGCGCGTGTTGTTCCATAGCCATATGTTGCCATAGTAATACATGCAGCGCATATTGTTCCATAGTAATACAGGAACATTCAAACCGGTATAACTTCGCTAAATATGCTTCAATCTTTATGAAACTTGCAGCGTAAATCAATCTTATAAATAGTCATCTGTGTACTGAATTTCATTGAATTTAAGGGTACCGTTAAGATTTTATTCAAGAAAACATAAAATCGATAAATCATACTATTACTAACAAAGTT
The DNA here is from genome assembly GCA_963969285.1 of Odontomyia ornata. NCBI lineage: Eukaryota > Metazoa > Arthropoda > Insecta > Diptera > Stratiomyidae > Odontomyia > Odontomyia ornata. The sequence continues at coordinate 285,935,768 of OZ017739.1, read as the reverse complement.
GAGTTAATTTTGACTTCTCACGTATTTGTTGTTGTTGTACTCATCATGACCTACATTCTTGATTTTTTCCAGATTTTTCGGATCACAGGTGTCCAATCGCGAGGGGGGGGACACAAATTTTTCGTGTATTTCCCCTCCCTGTGCGCCCCTCGAAGCAAATTTTGCCAAACTAAGACCTGTTTTGAAAAGTTCTCATCAAGACCTTTCATTTGATACCCATATAGGCTACCTTCAATGAAATTTTTTTTTTTGGGGGGTCACTCCCCTACATGGGGAGACCCCCCTTAAATACCTTATAAAATTTTTTTGTAGTTGAACTTTGAAGAGAGCACCACTTTACACCTACATACAAAATTTGATGTTTCTAGCTTAAGTAGTTTCCGAGAAAAACTGCTGTGACACACGGACGGACGGACGGACGGACAGACAGACAGACGGACAGACGGACAGACAGGACGCGATTTTAGAAGGGTTTCGTAAAATTATTTTACAAAACCCTAAAAAAGTTTTTCGGTTTTTTTCATTTCTTTGTGTCCGGTTTTTACTTAGCTCTAGCATTTAAGCAAAAAAGTAGCAGGAGAGTGCTCCTTTCAGAAGGGTATTGTAAGCTAATTAGAAATTCAAGCAGCGTCTTCTGAGTAACAAAACTTGACTCATATATGTATATTCCATGAATTTAGCTCGAGAAACTAACATATGGTTATTATTCGTTTGGTTTGATGCCATTTTAATTTCAGTATTCTGACGACAATATTTGAGAAGTAATCATAATATATCAATGTTACAAAATATATCTAAAATGTGCATCAAAACCCTTACACATCTGCAGTGTTTGGTTCTTTGCTAACGTGTATTTAAACAGTATCATGAGTAATTGTTTCTGCAATCGACAAATTTTCAATCGTTTATAATAATAATAATAATAATTCAAACCCGTACCTTGGCGTTGAGATTTTGTTGTTAGGGTATCTCATTCTATGACCGAAACGGGACTTTGAAGTGATATGGTCAATATCACGCTCAACTATATGACTACTACCTAATTTTTCATCAAAGCTGGGTAGGCTAATAGACCGACAGCAACATCAGAAGAACTTGGGGACCGCTGTACAAGCGGAGTGTGCCCTAACTCATTGCTCCACACATCTTTAGCCTAGTTGTTTATTGCTCGATTTTTATAAAAAATTTTAGATACATATTTTTGGTGAGTTTAACGGTCACCTTTCGGTTTGATAGATGAAAATGTAAAATTCGTAAAATGTACTATTACCAATAAAGTTGACGGAGTTTTGACTTCTGAAGTATTTATACCCTTGTACTCATAATAACCTACTTTCCGGTTTTTACTGTTCAAAGGTTTCCAAGCGCGAAGGGGAGACACACACATCCAAATTTTTCCTACATTTCCCCATTCTGCACCCCTCCATGCAATCGCGTCTAGCTTAAGACCTGTTTTGAAAAGTTCTCATCAGTACCTTTCATTTGATGTCCATTTTTTCCAACGATCACCTCCCTTTATGGGGAGACCCCCTTAAACACCTTAAAGTATTTATTTACATTGCAACTTCTGAGAGGACACCACTTTTGACCTACGTGGAAAATTTTATCATTATAGATTCTGTGGTTTGCGAGAAAACTGGCTGTGACCCTCGGACGGACGATGTCCTAAAAAGTCCGATTTAAACTAGGAGGAGGAAACTTTCCGGAAAACCGTACTTAGATCAAAAATCAAATTTTTAAGTAACCGAGTGATATTTTTTCTATCTCTACTATTAAAATGCATGACAACCAATAATTTTCACTTCCTCTTCCTCTGTTACATCTGCATCAAAAATTTAGTTTTCCAAAAAACTACTTTTACAAGAAATATTGGAAACAATATAGGTTTTGTGTGAGAATATGATAATTCAATTAAAGCTTATCTGGAAATCTTATTCATATTTTTCACTTAAATTTTTCCTGAAAATTCAAGTAAACAATTGTAATTTAGAGATGAAAATTATTCAAATGCGTTCACAAGATTAAACTCCGCTGTAGACGGAAACGGAGATTTTTAAAGAAGATAGGGAAATTTTTCAAAGTTTTGCCCATCCAAATATGCAAAATTATATCTACTACGATATAATAAACTTACTCGTGTTTGCAATAGCCGAATAACTTGAAGATGGAATTTTTTAGGGTTTTGTACTAAAATACAAAACCCTATTGCAATCACGACCTGTGTCCGTCTGTCCGTCCGTCCGTCCGTCCGTCCGTCTGTATGTCACAGCACTTTTTCTCCGAAACTATAGAGGCTACAGCCATGAAACTTTGCGGAAAGGTCAGAAGTGGTGACCTCTTGAAAGTTCAAGGGTGAAAAAATTTTTCGAAGGGGTTTAAGGGGGTCTCCCCATATAGGGAGTTGACCCCTCAAAAAAAAATTTTCACCAATGGTAGTCGAGTAGGGTGTCATTGGAAAGGTCTCAATGAGATCTTTTGAAAACAGGTCTTAAAATTGCCTTACGAGTGCCGAGAGGGGCAGGGGAAGGGGAAATGTACGAACTTTTCTCGTACCCCCCTCGCGATTGGACACCTTCCATCCGAAAAACCTGAAAAAAATCAGGAAAGTAGGCCTTAATGAGTACAACAACAACAAATACATGAGAAGTCGAAATTCACTCAACTTTGTTAGTAATAGTATGATTTATCGAATTTATGTTTTCTTGAATAAAATCTAAATGGTACCCTTAAATTCAATAAAATTTAGCAAATGATCATCTATAAGATTGATCTTTTCTGAAAGTTTCATAAAGATCGATCAGTATTTAACGAAGTTATAGCGATTTGAATTTTCCTGTATTACTATGGAACAATGTGCCCTGCATTACTATGGAAACATATGGCTATGGAGCCATATGCGCTTTTTACCGACTTAGACAATACAGCTTTGCTAGGATTTGCATGAAAGTTTCAGGAATGATAGATATCATGAGGATGACTATATACAATTGAAACAAGTCGAAAAGGCAGGAGAGAGCTCCTAGCAAAAGGGCTTTGTAGCCATTCTAGGATTCGAAAAAATAGGCCATGAATCGATGCTTACAGAACAGACGAGTGGCGCCTGAAAAAAATTTCATGAAAGGTAGCCGATATGAGTATCAAATGAAAGTTCTCTATGAGAGCTTTTCAAAACAGTTCTTAAACTGACAGTTTTTGCTTCAGTGGGGGCACAGAGGGGGGGGAAATACATGAAAAATGTGTTTTCTCCCTCGCGAATGGACACCCGTGATCTAAAAAAATCTGAAAAAATTATCAAGCGAGATATTTATGGGTATAATTTTAACAAATACCTCAGAATTAAAAAATTCTTTCAACTTAGTTAATAATAGTATGATCCTCGAATATGACGTGTTTCTTAATTTTATTCGTTGCTGGTTACGGTATTTTGTAAGTTTAGTACAAAACCCTTCTGACACGAGCATAGGTCTGTCTACCCAACTTGTTTATTTTTCTTATGATGGTTTGAGCTTTATAAATTTCTCCTCAAAATAAAAATTTAAATGATAGTAAAATAAATACAATACATTTGATAACGAATTCCATGCTAAATGCTAAACAGGAAAACATTCACAAAGCAAATCATTTCATTACCTTTTTTATCGCTAACAGTTTAGCGGAACCAATATTCAATTCTCTATCCTCGTTTTAAAGTGGCGTAGGTATAATTTAACGCAAAACGGGAGAAAATACATTCTTCTGACCATCGTCGCCATGTGTTAGTGCAAATATATATCCTATAGCTTGGGCTATAATATGTTACTTTTCATATGCAGCATTAATAATTGGAATCCATCCACAGATTGATAATGTGACGAAAAAAAAAAAATTTAAGCACCATGTAAAATTGTTTTTGAAATGAAACTTTGAAGAGGGCACTGTTTTATATCTATGTATGTACAAAATTTTATGTTTATAGCTTATGCGGTTTGCGAGTGTGCTGTGTGCTGTGCTGTGACACAAGGACGGACCTACAGACAGGCGCGATTTTATTCGGGTTTTGTAAAATTATATTACAAAACCCTAAAAAGCAACAAAATATATATATATATATATATATATATATATATATATATATATATATATATATATATATATATATATATATATATATATATATATATATATGTGATGAATTGATAACCTCATTTCCTTCGGGAGTCGGTTAAAAATATCAAAACTTTTGTAACATTTATGAGTTAGTATAGCTTTTATAGTTGTGATATAATGAGGTTAACATAACGTACACAAAACGATAGCAAATTTAAATACATGAAAACCAGATTTTATTTATCTAACTCAATTCAAGAAGTCTATATATGAGCTTATATATTCATTTACAGAAGATATTGTTTAATTTAATATTTGGTTTACAAAGCTCTTTCGAGAGGAGCATTCTCCTACTAATTTAACTTGTTTTTCTTCTTTGTTGAACTATTCTTTCCGGATATTCTTTCTGGTTTTTGCATTCTCCAAATCATTTCCTTTAAATATTTTACATTAAAAATTAGCGAAGCGACTTATGCATTCAATTTTTATTTTTAATGTTTTTCAAAATATCTTCGTCATTTAGAATTGTTTTTTCTTGGCCAGAATGTGCGTGTACCGCATAAATGCAGTTACCAGCAGCTCGTTTTAAAATTTGATCTCTCATTGATTGGGACCTTTTTGTTAGAATCTTCTGATGGTGTATCTCTTTCTTATAATGGCTGAAGCCATCCAGCGCCTCCATTCTTTCCTCTTATCTCTGTAATTTTCACATTTCCAAGATAATTTTGCATGCTAAATTCCAAGTCCAACAAACTGCTGCTGAACTAGCAAAAAATTAATTATAACAGTTACAAAAAAATAATTCAAGTTACAACTTATTAAAATTTAGCTAGCATATAAAAATTAATTGGCTTTTAAATATTCATATAAGCTTTAAGTTAAAAATACCTCTAAGTACTACAAATAGTTTACGTAGGATCCATATGCTTCAATTAAACAAGCACGTGAGGGATAAAAGCTGCGAGCAAACTTCTCAGAAAAAAATAAGATATATGTACCTTTACTTGGCAGCTAAATGGAAAATGAATCACACAAAGTTCAATCTGTATTTTCAAGGACTTATAAAAGCGCCCACAATACCGCAGAAGCTGTGAGTATTCCTGTAATTGAATAAGACGTCGATGTCCTACCGCCAGCAGCAGACAAGTGCAAGGACCTCAAGATAAACAACGCCGGTGGTTGCCAAAACGGTAGGCTGACAAACAATTGCAGTTTATGTTTATAGCCCAGTCATATTAGGTAAAAAAAGGGGTCAACCTCGGAATGAAAGATAATAAGCTGCAAATTGGTATGAACCTTTGTTTTGTCATTCTAAATGTTGTCTCAAAAGTCTAAATCGTTATCGTGTTCGCGTCTCAAGATATTTAAGGTCAAAGGTCACAAAAATCGGTTTTTCGCAAATATCTGGCTTCCTATCGGTTAAATGAGATTTGCATTTATTATAAAAGTTGTAGGCTATAAAATTCCCTACAACTTTTGTTTAAACTTTTTTTTCATACGACCAACCGTTTTGAAGGTAGAGCGCGAAGAGTGCACATCGTACAGTCATATACGGCCTAATGCAAGGTCAAGCGTGAGTTATGGTTATCAGTACGTTATAAAGTCAATTATTTACTTGGAAATTATAATTATTAAACAATGTCTATTATTTATGTACTAACTATTAATTATTTATATTTAATTAAAGTAGAACCTAAAGAATGGGGCTGGATGCTTGAAAATGAAATCCTGGAGCCCATACGAACGTTATTACCTCCAGCACCAGCCGAACTACTAAACGTAAATATTTTGCAATTGCAAAAATGGTTGTGGTTCCCGCTGTGGATGCAGAAAATCAGGGCTACAATGTTCTTTAGCTTGCGGCCAGTGCAACGGACAAGCTTGCCTCAACGCTTCACTGTATCCAAGTAATCCCGATGAAGAAAATACATATGATCCCGATATTCTGGAAGGTTTGGAGATGAACATGAAAGATAATGAGGGTGATGACAATGAATCGAACATTTTAGAGCGACAAGAAGAAGAATTCATTGTCATCATCCTCATTATCTGTCATGTTCATCTCCAAACCTTCCAGAATATCGGGATCATATGTATTTTCTTCATCGGGATTACTTGGATACAGTGAAGCGTTGAGGCAAGCTTGTCCGTTGCACTGGCCGCAAGCTAAAGAACATTGTAGCCCTGATTTTCTGCATCCACAGCGGGAACCACAACCATTTTTGCAATTGCAAAATATTACGTTTAGTAGTTCGGCTGGTGCTGGAGGTAATAACGTTCGTATGGGCTCCAGGATTTCATTTTCAAGCATCCAGCCCCATTCTTTAGGTTCTACTTTAATTAAATATAAATAATTAATAGTTAGTACATAAATAATAGGCATTGTTTAATAATTATAATTTCCAAGTAAATAATTGACTTTATAACGTACTGATAACCATAACTCACGCTTGACCTTGCATTAGGCCGTATATGACTGTACGATGTGCACTCTTCGCGCTCTACCTTCAAAACGGTTGGTCGTATGAAAAAAAAGTTTAAACAAAAGTTGTAGGGAATTTTATAGCCTACAACTTTTATAATAAATGCAAATCTCATTTAACCGATAGGAAGCCAGATATTCGCGAAAAACCGATTTTTGTGACCTTTGACCTTGAATATCTTGAGACGCGAACACGATAACGATTTAGACTTTTGAGACAACATTTAGAATGACAAAACAAAGGTTCATACCAATTTGCAGCTTATTATCTTTCATTCCGAGGTGAAAGCCCTAATATGACTGGGCTATTAGTTTTTCAATTCATTTGCTTTCAGTCTCCCAAATATTTTTACCTGAAAAACCCTAAATGAAGCAAAAACGATTTTTCTAAGCTGCAAGTAGCTTAGAAAAATCGTTTATGCTTCATTTAGGGTACATAATCATCTGAACTTGAGAAAATTGAGAAAAACAACGAGATAAGGAAAAAATTTGGAGCAAAAAAGCATATTTCTTCATAAATTCGTGTGCAGTTGAACCAGTTCTAACATAAAAAACCATCGATAAAATTATGCGTCCCACAGGAGTACCTTAATTGTTTTTAAAAATAAATCTGAAATATTTTTACTCAATATCTTTTTATTAAAATACTACGTTTATTGCCTATCTGTGTAATATACATAAATATACGCATACATAATTTTTCCAGCGAATTGAGCTGAATTAAAAAAGTGGGATTTCATAGCAATTTCACGAAGAACTCGTACATATGGCTGAGACAAAATGTTGGCACGGTATTTTCCATGTGTCGAATATTGATGCGAAACCGTTCTTTTTATGCATGTGAAAATTATGGAGCAATCAACATGTTTTCATTTTTACATTGAAAGATGCATATATGCATATGAAGGTACGCATACGCATACCTTCCATAATGTTTTGAATAAAAATAAATTCTCTTTTCAGATTATTGATGTATATTGAAAGCTTCGTCCTATATGGTACTATAGCATGTATTGTAGATTTAAAGTAAAAATAAATGCAGAGTTTCATGTAAGGCTTACTAACAAATGAGTTTAAAATCTGTTTGTGCAACTCATTTACAATTAAAATTATCTAAATTCATTTCCATCATTATACTGTATACTGTTACATGAAGAAGCACTCAATATAAGCGGCTGACTACTCTTTACACTAAATATCTGTGTGTGTGTAAAAGATGTAAGCTGGAGCTTATTTATGGACTAACATAATTATAAAATACGTGTGGAATTCGATTGCAAATGAAGATATTCCAAGCTGGATACATACATTGAAAATACATGTATATATATATATATATATATATATATATATATATATATATATATATATATATATATATATATATATATATATATATATATATATATATATATATATATATATATATATATTTATATATATGTATATATAAATATATACGGTGCCTTCTAGAATAAACGAGACTGAGCTAAAATAGAAACGAAAGGATCTTTGTTCTGATAAATTCGAGTTTATTTATTCAAAATAGTCTCCTCCGGCCTGGAAATACTGTTTTGCGAAATCCAAAAGCTTTTCGAAAGAGTGCTTCAGGTCATTGACCGAAATGTCCTTCAGGATGGCGGTACAAGCCTTTTGGATGCCCTCTACGGGTGCAAACCATTTTCCTTTCATTGCCAAATGCAATTTTCTGAATAAGTAAAAGTTACAGGGAGCCATATCAGGCGAATACGGTGAGTGATTGATGGTTAAAATGCGATTTCTAGTCAAAAAACCAGTCACAAGAGTGGGTTTTTATGACAAAAGTCTCGTTCGTTTTGAAACGCACCTTATATATATATATATATATATATATATATATATATATATATATATATATATATATATATATATATATACATATATATATATATATATATATATATATATATATATATATAAATATATATATATATATATATATATATATATATATATATATATATATATATATATATATATATATATATTTATTTATTTCATGGTATCCCAGATCCTCTTGGGCCCTCGCTCCCTACAAATAGTACCTCCAACTATCTCGGTCCATTGACCACGGCGTCCAATTTTGAAATCCGAGCAGCGATAAGCTATCTTCGTCCACCGAATAAGACCAGCGTTTCCTTGATTTCAACACTGGTCGACGCCGCTCAGTTCTACCAACGAATATCTTTTTGGGTATTCATTGTTCGTCCATACGATTCATATGGCCAGCCAATTGCAGCTTCCACAGCTTTACAACCGTTGAGATCTCTGGCTTATCAAAAATTATATATATATATATATATATATATATATATATATATATATATATATATATATATATATATATATATATATACAGCGGAATCTCTATAACTCGAACCTCGTGAGGTCGAAATCCGCAGTAAGTCGAAAAAAATTGCCATTCCCTTCCGCTGGACTCCTAAATACGCGGTATCTCGAATTATTCAGACTTTGTAACTCGAACAAAATGTTATTTCCCTACGAAGTATTGATAATACATATTTATACTCTATAACTCGAATTTCAAAAAGGAGACTCCGTAAGTCGTAGTTAGTAAAAAATATTGACGTCTTGGAATTCCCCAAAATAATAGCAATAAAATCCAAAATTAATGTTCGGGTTCGAGGCTCCTAATCTATTGTTTTTGTCTTGTACACGTGCAATGAATGAATACATTCATGAAACTTTCTAAGTAACACAGCTGTGAACGTTATGTTTGTTTTCGTTATGTTATCGTGTCGACACAGGACACGATTACTTTTGAGCTTGTCCGTCAGTATTATTTTGGCTGTTAACTAGCAACAACATGAGTACAAAGCGGAAACTAAAGACTTTGACTCTACGTGAAAAAAGCGATGTTATCAATGCGGTAAAAAGTGGCATGAAAAAAAAAGACGTCGCAGCTTAATACGGATTGCCAGCAAGCACTTTGTCTAGCAAAAGACGGCGTCTAGCTGAGTTTCCTGATGTAGAAGAATGCTTACTCACCTTATTCAAACAGTGTCGGGACAAAAACATAAGTGTATCTGGGCCTATCTTACGCGAAAAGGCAGAAGAATTTTCAAAATCACTGGGACACAGTTCTTTTCGTGCCAGCAACGGTTGGTTGGTGAATTTCAAGAAGCTTCATGAACTTGTGTTTAGGAAAGTTTGCGGCGAAAGCGCAAGCGTCAATAACGAGATATGTGATGAATGGATAATTGAGTTGCAGAGTTTATTGAAGGATTATGAACCAAAAGATGTCTTTAATGCCGACGAGATTGGCCTTTTTTTTAAGTGCTTACCTGATAAAACACTTACTTTTAAAAATGAAAAATGTCATGGCGTTAAGCACAGTAAAGAGCGATTAACAATATTGCTAGCAACAAACATGACAGGCTCTGAAAAACTTAAGCCATTAGTTATAGGAAAGGCTAAAAAGCCTCGTTGTTTTTCTGGTTGTAAATCTCTCTCTACCACTAGACTATGATGCTAACAAGAAAGCATGGATGACAGCTGATATATTCAAAGGATGGCGCATTAAAGTCGACAAGAAAATGATTAAGGAGAAACTAAAAATATTACTCTTCATTGACAACTGTACAGCTCACCACATAATAACGCCATTAAAAGCCCTGAAAGTTAAATGTTTTCCACCAAAAACAACATCTAAGCTACAGCCCTTAGATCAACGAATAATAAAAAACTTCAAATCCGCATACAGAACGGAAGTTGTTAACAAACTGATAACAGATATGGAACAACAGTCAGCTTTATCTATTAATGTATTGCATGCAATTAGGATGATAGGCAAGGCTTGGAGAAGTGTATCTAAAACTACAATATCAAATTGCTTCAAAAGCTGTGGATTTTCGTTGCCACAAGAAGAAGCTTCGGAAGAACCCCTTGAGCTGGACGTGAGTATAGAGGCTGACTGGAATAAACTTCAGAATATAGAAGTTCAATTTGAATATTATGTGGCATAGGATGAAGGGCTAGCTACCACTGGAACGCTATCTGATGCTGAAATCATCGACACAGTTAATCAGAATATGGGTGACGATGATGTTAATGAAAATGACGTTGATCATACTGATTCAACAAGTTTTGAGCCCCCAATATAAATAAAGAAGCCAGAGCTGCAATCAACACTCTACGAGCTTATGTTGAAAGATGTGATGATATCATGGATCATGTATTCGGTTCATTGTTTGAGCTTCAAAAAATAATTGATAAAAAATTTGCAAGTAGTTTAAATCAAAAGAAGATAACGGATTTTTTTTAGTGTACAGTGTACTTCATTAATATGTAATTTGTATTACATAATATGTAACAAATAAATATGCATACTATAAAACTTAAGTTGAATTGTAATTCAAATTCGACTCTACAAATCGAAAAATACACTTAGAAATCGCGCCTCTGTAAGTCGAAATTTTAGCAGTTAAGTCATATGTATCTCGAAGTTCTTGCTAAGTCGAAAACTCGTTAACTCAATTTTTTTTGCATTTCCCCTGACGTTCGAGTTACAGAGATTCCACTGTATATATATATATATATATATATATATATATATATATGTATTTATATATATATATATATATATATATATATATATATATATATATATGTATATGTATTTATATATATATATATATATATATATATATATATATATATATATATATATATATATATATATATGTATATATAGTCAATGATTTTGTTTATTTGATATCCGCAGGCCAATTATCATTTTCTTTAAAAGCCGTCGGGTGTTGCTTTGTTGTGTGAACAGACGCCTTTTGACTACTTCGAGTCATCTTCAGTATCTAAAGGATGTGTTGAAGGGAACGAGGGATGTAGGATGTGTTAAGCGGATGGGTATTCAGGTCAGGTAGTAAATTACGTCAAGTATTCAATTATACCAGGTAGAGGGATATCAAGTTTTTGTTGTTTTGGTTGTTGGATGTCTATTTGTTCTGTTTCATCTCGTTTCCGTTTTCGTCTAAGAGTGTGGTTTACTACTGAGAAAATTGCGTCGGAATAGGTACCAAGTTGTTCGTTGATAATGTCACCGTCTGTCTTTCTATGTTTATAAATTTCAAGCCTTTCTAGGATGTCAAGTCTCGGTCCTTTGCTTTGTTTGTGTAGCAAATTCATAGAGTTTGTCATAGCGTCAGGCTCATGTGCGTGGTTTTGTAGGTGGGTCGCATGCGACGGTATAATTTAGTACTTGACGTAATTTACTACCTGACCTGAATACCCAACTGCTAATTATCCACCCGCTAATTACCCATCTGCTAATTACCCATCCGCTCAACCCATCCAACGACTCTATAAAGTCGTTCCCTTCAACACATCCTTTAGACATTGAAGATAACTCGAAGTAGTCGAAACGCGTCTGCTCGCACAACAAAGCAATGCCCGACGACTTTTAAAGAAAAAAGAGAATTGGCCTGCGGATATCAAATAAACAAAATTATTGACTACAACACCGCCAGCAAGGCAAAACTGTTCCGATCATTCCACAACCATATCCTAAAACTTCATAGATAGCAAACATATGGTTTAACAAACAGTGCTTGAAAAACAACATATGAGCAGCACTTGCTAGAATCGTAATAAAACAAAACACAATTGCTGCACGAAACACACAGTGTAGCGCATAAATACTCCGAATTAAAAATGAAATAAGAACACTGTCCATACAAAAGGACGAAATCAACCGACAACTATTACATTCACACTTACAATTAACTAACATTATACAAACTGAAAACTTTCCACAGTTTTACAATGACGTGAGACAAAACATTGATATTCAGCTCAAAACTAAATATCAGACCATGACGAAGAAACTTGACAAATTGATGAAAAAAGAAAACAAAATGACCACACCAGCGAACAGAGCTTTCTATCTACGGACTGTACGCCTATCAGATACGCCTTTTACGACACAAGAAATGGAGCTGTTAAATAAGGGACTGAAACACAACTTATATAATATAAACCGTAACAAAGACCTAGAACAACTAGGAATCGACATTAACAAACTGCCGCAGGAACAACAGACATATGCAAGGCATACTGCAGTAGATATACTACAAAAAATACGCACCAGCATAAACAAAACGGATTTCTAAGAAGACCATAAGATATTAAGACACATTCAGAAAAAGCTTGCGGATAACCTACTAACAGTGAAAAAGGCTGGCAAAGGACATACAATGGTGATCTTAAAAAAAACGGACTACGTACAAAAAACAATAGACTTCATTAACGCCAACGCATGCAAACTGGTAAACGAAAACCCTACTAATAAGTTCGAAGCGTACTGCCATTATACAATCCCCACTCAGTATTCCTCCAAATACCAAGCAACGCTACATAAACCCTAATCCATGCACACCACACCTTAAAGCACAACCTAAGCTCCACAAACCCAATATTTCTGTCCGTCTTGTCGTCAACTATCGCCCAGCTCCTGCATACCAATTAGCACGGTACTTGGCAAGGATAATGGCTGATGTCATGCACCTTGACGACAAATACGCATTAAAGAACAGCCGCGAGCTAGCAAATTCTACCACTTCTTTAAAATTGACTGAAACTTGTCGGCTTTTGTCATTAGACATAACCAACCTCTTAACGTCCATACCCGTCGATGAAACACTGGCCATACTAAAAGGAACACTTTCATTTAACAACACCCGACGATTCATGGATCAAATGCTCAATCTCATGAAGACCACAATCAGGCAGCAACACATACATTGCCAAAGACGGTCTGGGTATGGGACATCCAATGTCCTAAATAATGTCAGAAATATTCTTAAAATCTTTGGAAGAAGTCTTTATACCCAAAGTTGTCAAAAGATTCAATGTAATATTTTACAGACGATATGTCGATTACTGTTTCATTGTTATTGACTCACAAGAAAATAAACAAGACGAACTACTTACCTATATGAATGAAATTCACCCATAGAGAAAAGAAACAAATGGATAACTCAACTATATGGACCTAACTGTGACACGTGAACAAACACGATTGGACTACAAAATATACAGACAACCAACCACAACTGATCATACTATACATGAAACATCTAATCACCCCGCACAACATGAGCTAGCAGCGTATAGATCAATGGTGCAGAGGATCACATCCGGCTAATTTTTTGGCACAAAATTGTAAACCTTTCAATGGCTCTGTAGATGTTAATAGTTCAATATGGCATATCGATGTCGAGAAATTCAATTTGGACGATCTGAAGGATTTAATAGAGATACCGAAGCCTTTGGAATTGGATGATAAAACTGATCAGTATGCTAAATTTTGTGCATAAATGGTACATTTTTGTCAATCATTTCCACCGGAAATAACCAATAAAATAATTCTAAATGCAGCAAAAATACAATTTAGTATAATTTAGAGCAATTTCGTTGGGAGAAATTTCATGACACTTTTCTCTTCCGCATTCATTCTTCATATACTGATGAACCTACAAAAAGATTCTTGTTACATTCTTAGGTCTAAGCGTTACACACAGGATTTATAAATTCCCCGGAGAAATAATAGGGATTGAGTGATTGCAAATTCTAGAGTTAATCACCATTTTGAAATTTATTCGGTACTTTCTGGTTAATACTATACGTTATAGGCCCAGAAATCTAAAATTGGTAATTTCCGTACTAAATACGGAAAAGAGTTACGACCTAAAGAGACGATCCTTTTACTTCTATAACTGATCATTACTTCAAAGATGAACATGAAAATGCATAGTTCAGCTTTCATTTAACTTTTCATGAAGCTATCATGAAAATTTTGTAGCGTAGTTTACTTTAAACGATATATATTTTGTATATTACACATAAATGTAAATATATATATATATATATATATATATATATATATATATATATATATATATATATATATTGTTACATGTGCAAATAATTCTGCAAGCTACTGTCGCGATTTATTTCGCAACAATCAAGAACATCATGATCAATAAACAAATGTACTCGAAAGCACAAGAACCCACCAAGTATGATCAATATCTGAAAGTGACGTCACTGCGGCCATTCAGTAGTGCTCGAATATTCCAGGTAGTTCTCGTCAGAACATTTGCCAATGTACGAGAAATGGATTGATTGACCAGAGATTCTATATAAAGCCGAGCTGAAGGAATGGGGGAGATAGTAAAACCGCGATAGTAAGAACTGCGATAAGTGTCGAGTGTGAATTAAAGGCGATATTAGTTGATAGTTAAGACAATTAAATTAAAAATTTATAGACAAGTAAAATTGGTGAAATAGTGAAATTAATGATTTTGCATTTTTTTTAGTAAATAAGCTCTTTCAACTTAATTTAAAAGACAGTGTACTTTCACTTTCCCAGAACATTAATATTATTGGTCGCGAACCATAACACGCAACAGTGGTGTCAGAAGTGGGATAGACAATTTTGGAAGTGAAAACGTTTAAACATTTTTAAGGTGCACAATAGTTAAAAATTAACGTGGAAAGTAGTGAAAAAAATACCCGAAACACTAAAAATGCCGCGAAGCTTAAATTAAAAAATTTATGAATTGACCATATCGGAGCTTGAGGAAGAGTTGGAACAGCGAAATCTAGCTACGCAAGGTATAAAGGCCATATTGATTGCACACTTACGTGACGCGATTGAGTCGGAAGGTGTGTATCTGGATTCGGGTGAGCTCTCAGATGCAGAAAAAGGCGCAGAAGGCGGAGAAGCAGAAGCGCCAAAATCAAAGGAACCAGAAAATGCGCTGATGCAAATGTTGATGCTGATGCAGTAAGAGCAGTGGCAACAGTCTTTCAATTGAACTGTGAAGTCAAATGAACAATCAGCGAAGCTGGATCAAGAAGCGTTCGAAATCAAGGCGGATTTGCAAAAACAGTCAACCGAAATAAAAGCGGAGCTCGGTAGTCTGAACAAACAAATTAAATGCGTCGAGAAAAAGGTTTACCAGGTCGAGGTGAGAATCAACCATGAGATGGAAAACATAAAAAAGGAATTGGAAGCAGCGAAGGCAGTAGTAAACACCTCACCAGTCACGCTTATAACCGCAGCGCGAAGCACATCCAGAAATGTGAAAGCACCAATATTTAACGGGCGAACGGTCTCGAGTATTTACAAAATCCAGTTTGAAGCCACCCCTTGGATAAATCACTGGAATGAGCAGGAACGAGGACCTGCATTGATTCTTGCTCTATGAGGCCCAGGTGCAAGAGCAACTTTAGCCTTACACGAGCCAATGGCAACGATCAAAATAAGAAACATTGACAGCATCACAGACCTGATCGAGGTAGAACAGGCCATCAAAAGGGAGTTCCCTAGGGTGGGCAGGATCCAAATAAGGCTGACACTGGAAAACTATAGGGAACAGCGCATGGCCATTATTTATTTGACCGAAGAGGGCGCCGAACACTTTCTGAATAAGGGCAAAGTAAGAATAGGGTGGATTATCTGCAGGGTACGGTCAATATTTCAAAGACTTTGGCTATGATCACACCGCACAAGTATGCGAAGAACCAAATGGAAGTTCCCTATGTTACAAATGCGGTGAAATGGGATATAAAAGAAAAGAGTGTACAAAGCAGGCACAGTACATTTTTTGCAAGGATGCTGATCCAAAACGGGATTTTGGGTTCTTCTGGGGAGCATATCATCTTTCCAAGTCAAGCTTAATGCTTTGGAGAGCGCTGTTTCGATGGCAACATGCTTATTGGGATATGCTTGAAACGTCCTAGAACAGCGGCCAGGACGATGCTTGCCGGACTAACTACCGACTTTCCGCCATATTGGCTGCAAAGGAAACATACCAGACGTGACAATAGCCTCGGTGGCCTTAGTACGGAGGATACACAATTGGAGAGTATAAGAGGACTACTCAGCCAGTGCATTCTGTTTGAGATCAGTGATGTTGTCTCCCAACGTCCATGCTCTTGAGTTTTGGGTGGAACATTGGTAAGATTTACATTATGAAATTTGTCGACGTGCTCACAGCAGGTACTCCGCTACAGTGTGATTTGCAGAAGTTAGAAAGACCGACAGCTCAAGACTTGGCAAAACTAACTATGAGCATCATGACGACTGCTTGCAACGCTTTTGCGCCCTGTCAAAAGCCCCAGCACGGCAAGCCCTCAGTGTAATTCGTAGTTAACTGACATAACTGAAAAGTGAGGGTAGCATCACAAGCTTCGGCGATAGGCTCAACGTGCACGGAGTATGCAACCGGGTAACAGCATGTAAGATGGCCAGAAAATGCCTCGCAAATCGATCAACAACAGCAAGACTCACTGCTGGCAGGTCTAGTGGACAATATATACAGGGATCATAAGCAAAATATGCATTATTGGTTAGCAACAAACCTACATATGCTTCTTGAGACAGCATTGCATCCGGAAAAAATTATTATTTGGTGCGATTCTCATATCGAAAGTGTCATGTTACCGTTAACGGGGAGTCCTATCGTGTTTTGTTGGAAGATTATTTGTGGCCAGGAATTGATGAACTAGACATCAACGATATGTGATTTCAATATAATGGTGCCACTAGCCACACAGCACGCCTCACTATCGATTTATCGAAATTTATTGATTTATTTTTATGTTCTTAATGGTAAACCCTATATTTTCTCACCAGAAATTATTTCATTCATAAAAAGTTACACCAATAAGTAATAGTAACTGAAGATATTTACCTGTCTTTAATGATCTTTTTACAAAGAACAATAAGAAATACAGACACTAGTTCGATAGACACGATATTTTCGAATTTAAATTCCTCAACCTGAGATTCACTAGGCATGTTTTCATAAAACGGTGGGCAAAGCGCCTTAAAGGGTAATCATAGTGGTCTAAGAAGGCACGTAACCTCTCGGGCGTCTGACATAGAAGTGGATAGTTGGACGTATTTAGTGAAGATTTTAATGAAGCTTTTCTTGCATTTTTGATATCTACATATCATAGTTTGAGTACTAAACCCATTCACTTTGTTAATAAATATGTCTGAAACCATCATTTATATAAGGTATCTCTGATAATTACCAGGTAGGCAAATAACATATGCCTTTATTTCAAAAATTACTTTTCCTGAAATTTATTTTTAACTGAATATTCTGCAAGATTTCTTGCACAAAAAAGCCAAATTTGTATTCTGCATCAAGGCAGTACTGTATAAATTAAAAAGTTTTTCGCTTATGAAAATTGCAAGTAATCAAAAGAAAGAGGCGAAACATTACGCAATACTTTGAATACCATATTGTTTTATGTGTTTGTGTGTAAGCTTGGGATGTCGCATAAATCTCTCGAAACTTTTCTAAACGGACTTTAATATACACCTTTAAGGGAGACAAAGGAGTTGTGAAATATGAATCCTGTTAGACGGTGGAAAATTTTATCATTTTCTGCAGCCATTGTTTTGTTGAAAGTAAACGATGTAAAGCTTCATGGCCAAAGTGCAAGAAGAAAGAATAAAAAAGAAAGAATTTTATAACAGAAGTAACTCAAACTTTAAAGTTCCGTCAATTTGAATGTGCTTCATAGAGTAGAACGGTAGAGTGTTTAAGTGAAAAAACTTGTACTTGTACAAGGAAGATTCTTGCTTCATTCTCATACTTTTTCGTTAACTTGCAGTTCCACTAAATGTCATTAAGAATGTAAAAATTTCCAAGTAGCATATTGGCATCGAAAGGTACAATTTAAAATACATTAGACTTAAATAACGCCCTGAAGACAAACTTTGCACGATATCTCAATCTCAGTATAACACATTTCATTTGCTAGGATGTCAATGCATTTAATGGAGAATTCTCTGAATATTTTATGATAACATACGCTCGAAGTTATCTTCGTTTTTGCTTGTATTGTAGGCGGTACAGCAAAAAAAAATTTGGATTATTTTCCCCCACCAATTTTAAAGAAACAAAGATTGAAAGAGTTTCGAAGTGACCTTTTTAAATTTTTCCCACAATGGTGAATGAAATGTCATGAAAAGAACTTGCATTATAAAAAGTTATTGAAATTGAGACGAGTAGATGTAGCTAAAAACTTGATGCTGAAGAAGATCAAATATAAAATTCAATTTAGATTGCAAACATTGGCAACTAACTCTATTACATCATTTTCAGTATAATGCTCATATAGGTATGTTGTTGTATTGCATTTAAACCATTTAGGGGATTTAATTCAGATTTCATTTATTTGTTTTCAGCATAGTTTATCACTCTGTTTTAAAGGTTAATTCTATGTTACACATATTGTGTATATAAATATATATATATATATATATATATATATATATATATATATATATATATATATATGTATATATATATATATATATATATATATATATATATATATATATATATATGTATATATATATATATATATATATATATATATATATATGTATATATATATGTATATATATATATATATATATATATATATATATATATATATATACACATATATATATATATATATATATATATACATATATATATATATATATATATATATATATATATATATATATATATATATATATATATATATATATGCATATGTATATATATATATGCTCGCATATATATATATATATATATATATATATATATATATATATATATATACATATATATATATATATATATATAAATATATATATATATATATATATATATATATATATATATATATACATATATATATATATATATATATAAATATATATATATATATATATATATATATATATATATATATATATATATATATATATATATATATATATATATATATATATATATATATATATATATATATATATATATATATATATATATATATATATATATATATATATATGTACTCGTATATTTCTATGGTGGGCCATATAGTAGTTTCTGTTTCAATGACATGTTATTTTGACACTGACAGCTGTTTCCCGATCAAAATTATGTTTGTAAGTCAGTATTAACCTAACCTTTATCCAAATGAGGCACCCACTGCGCCTACTGTATGCAAATTCGTGAAGGCATGATAGTGGACAATACTCACGGTCCCCATTGTTACGGGAGCCGCAGTGCAAATATTAATCAGTCGATGCTCAGTCGTATATATATTATATATATATATGCATATGTATATATATATATGCTCGCATATATATATATATATATATATATATATATATATATATATATATATATACATATATATATATATAAATATATATATATATATATATATATATATATATATATATATATATATATATATATATATATATATATATATATATATATATATATATATATATATATATATATATATATATATATATATATATGTATATTTCTATGGTGGGCCATATAGTAGTTTCTGTTTCAATGACATGTTATTTTGACACTGACAGCTGTTTCCCGATCAAAATTATGTTTGTAAGTCAGTATTAACCTAACCTTTATCCGAATGAGGCACCCACTGCGCCTACTGTATGCAAATTCGTGAAGGCATGATAGTGGACAATACTCACGGTCCCCATTGTTACGGGAGCCGCAGTGCAAATATTAATCAGTCGATGCTCAGTCGTTCCTCTCTGTGTACTGTGAATGGCAACATATGTGAAAAGCTGCGAATTGTAATGAAAACATCTGTGGGCGTGGCGTCGGATCATGCATTAGCAGAAGTGGGTGTGTATGCGTATTAAGTATTAAACATATACACACAAGACTTCACAATCAACCGTACCGCCGCATGTACAATCAGGCAAATCAAGCGAAAGCTCGAGCTTTGTGGTTGAATCAGTCACAGAAGGATGGCGTTAAAATAAATAATAACTGAACTTTGATCATTGACTATTTGAAATTGTGTTCATTATTGTTGGTAAGCAATTAAGTCAGCATAGTTATGCTATAAAAGAAAATTAAAGAAGCAAGAAAAATGTACTAATCGAGCAGTCACACAAGCAAACTGCTCGAAAACATTCCTACCCTTTACCCGAAAATTTAATTGCATTCATAATTGTAATTCATCAGATTGTTTTTTGTCTCTTATAATTATTAAACGTATTTTTAGGGTTTTGTACTAAAATACAAAACCCTATTGCAATCACGACCTGTGTCCGTCTGTCCGTCCGTCCGTCCGTCTGTATGTCACAGCACTTTTTCTCCGAAAATATGGAGGCTACAACCATGAAACTTTGTAGAAAGGTCAGAAGTGGTGACTTCTTGAAAGTTCAAGGGTGGACAAATTTTTCAAAGGGGTTTAAGGTGGTTGTCCCCATATAGGGGGTAACCCCTCAAAAAAAAATTCACCATTGGTAGTTGAATAGGGTGTCATTGGAAAGGTCTCAATGAGATCTTTTCAAAAAAAAGTCTTAAAATTGCCTTATGAGTAACGAGTGGGGCAGGGGAAGGGGAAATGTACGAACTTTTCGCGTACCCCCCTCGCGATTGGACATCTTCCATCCGAAAAATCTGAATGTAGGCCTTCATGAGTACAATAACAACAAATACGTGAGAAGTCGAAATTCCTTAAACTTTGTTAGTAATAGTATGATTTATCGATTTCATGTTTTCTTGAATAAAATCTAAACGGTACCCTTAAATTCAATAAAACAGATGACTATTTATAAGATTGATCTTCTCTGAAAGTTTCATAAAGATCGAATAGTATTTACCGAAGTTACAGCGATTTGAATTTTCCTGTATTACTATGGAACAACATGCGCTGTATTACTATGGAAATATATGGCTATGGAGCCATATGCGCTTTTTACCGACTCAGACACTACAGCTTTGCTAGGATTTGCATGAAAATTTCAGGAATGAAAGGTATTGAAACAAGTCGAGGAGGCAGGAGAAAGCTCCTAGCAAAAGGGCTTTGTAATAATTTTAGGATTCGAAAAACTAGGCCATGAATCGATGATTACAGTACAGAGGAGTGGCCCCTGTAAAAAAATTTCATGAAAGGTAGCCGATATACGTTTCAACTAAAAGTTCTCTATGAGAGCTTTTCAAAACAATTCTTAACCTGTCAGTTTTCGCTTCATTGGGGGCGGAGGGGGGAAATACATGAAAAATGTGTTTCCTCCCTCGCGAATGGACACCAGTGATCTAAAAAATCTGAAAAAAATGTATGGGTATAACTTTAACAAATACCTCAGAAGTCACAATTCGTTCAACTTTGTTAATAATAGTATGATCCTCGAATTTCAAATTTTCTCAAATAAAATCTTCTTTGACATGTTTCTTGATTTTATTCGTTGCTGGTTACTGCATTTTGTAAGTTGAGTACAAAACCCTTCTGACATGAGCATAGGTCTGTCTACCCAACTTGTTAAATCAATTTTCCTTATCTCAAATTTAAACGGTTCACTTTAATTGTATTCGTCATGAAATTTAAGTTTTATTACTATTTGAAATCCTTTTCATTTCTCCTTTTACTTCAGTTAATTTTTGTTTCGAGCAGTTACAATATCAACTGCTCGAAAACCCTCCTGTCTTCTATCAAAATTTTAATTTATGACAACCCATAAATGAACAACTATAAAAGTTGGGGGAGCTGTGTGGAAGAGAGGTTGAGACTTCAGTCATTGTTGGACGTGAGGTGTTTTCGGCAGCTAGCGACATAAAAAGTTTTGTTTTGTTTGTGCAAATTATGCTTTATCTTGTGTTGCAGAAGTTTGTGCTGTGTAACGTTGCCTACTGCTGACTTAGATTTGCTTTCTTGTGATTGATATTTAACCGTTCAGCAAGGAAAGCAACTCTCTGGACATTGAAGTACCACCCTTCATATGGGTGAGGCGCCATGTTTGGAAAACAGGTGTAGGAAGGTTCCTGTTAGTGTACAAGGCGAACGGTTGTGAGCTGAAAAATTTTAATATGTGTGAGTGTGTGTCAATTGCTCACAACCTGTACCTTCAATGTACCGTTTTTTAGGGTTTTGTAAAATAATTTTAACAAAACCCTACTAAAATCACGTCCTGTCTGTCCGTCTGTCTGTCTGTCCGTCCGTCCGTCCGTGTGTCACAGCACTTTTTCTCGGAAACTACTTAAGCTAGAAACATCAAATTTTGTAAGTAGGTGTAAAGTGGTGTTCTCTTCAAAGTTCGACTACAAAAAAATTTTATAATCTATTTAAGGGGGGTCTCCCCATATAGGCGAGTGACCCCCGAAAAAAAATTTCATTGAAGGTAGCCGATATGGGTATCAAATGAAAAATCTTGATGATAACTTTTCAAAACAGCTCTTAGTTTGGCAAAGCTTGCTTCAAAAGGTGCACAGGGAGGGAAAATATACGAAAAATTTGTGTCCCCACCCTCGCGATTGGATACTTGTGATCCGAAAAATCTGAAAAAAAACAGGAATGTAGGCCTTGGTAAGTACAACAACAACAAATACGTTAGAAGTCACAATTCACCCAACTTTGTTAGTAATAGTATGATTTATTGATTTTATGTTTTCTCGAATAAAATCTTAACGGTACCCTTAAACTGTTTATAAGATTAATCTATCCTCAAAGTGACATAAAGATTGAATCATATTTAGCGAAGTTATAGCGGTTTGAATTTTCCTGTATTACTATGGAACAATATGCGCTGCATTTATTATATGGCAACATATGGCTATGGAACAACATGCGCTTTTTACCAACTCAAACACTACAGTTTTGCTAGGATTAGCATGGAAATTTCAGGAATAATAGGTGTCATGTATATCTTTGAGAATCGGTTCAGCTAGTGGTATCAGTAATCGTAAAACAAAATAGTGGCTGTTTTAAATGGAATAATTTTGAGTTATTTTTTCCCAACTTCAACGTTTAAAGTGCACGCTTTGAACACTTGATTCAATTTAATGAATGACTGGAGAATAGTACCTATAATTAATGCTCATAGGTGAACCAAGTCAAGGAGGTGGGAGATAGCTCCTAGCAAAAGGGCTTTGTAACCTTTAGAAACACGTCAAAAATTTTATTACTCTAGCTCATGTCGTTTGCGGGAAAACTTGCTGTGACGCACTGAAGGATGCAGAGACGGAAAGATGGACACAAACAGGTCGCGATTTTAGTAGGACATTGTAAAAATATTTTACTATACCTTTAAAAATTGTCTGTTGCATAAATACTCCCAAGCGAAGCCATAAAAGGCGTTCCCATGAAAAATATTCATTATTTCAGTTGCTATTAAAATAACAAATTGTGCTTACCGTCTGACGTTTGTGGGCCGCCATATTGAATGCACATATTTGATTTTGAATTTTTTTAAATGTATATGCCCTAGCGTCCTATCAGTCAACGTGCCAAATCTCGTTTCAATGTGAGTTTCACTCTAGACAGGGCAAAAGTATTCAAGTTTTAGTGAAAATAGCAGCTAAAAAAAATAATAGGTTCCAAACCTTTTTTTTTGATAATTTTTGGTAGTATCCAAGAACATAGTTCATTCATACATAATTTCGAGTTACATTGAAATCCGTTGATCACTAGACGGCCACAAATATTTAAAAATATCTTTTATTTAAACCACCACCATTTTTAAACTTGCGTATGGATTCTCAACAAAATGATAAAGCGTTTAAGGTTTGATCTTTTTCTATCCTAAAACTAAGTTTCATATGCGATGAATCAAAACTGCGAATTTTATTAAACTGGCCGCCATTTTGTTTTCTTAAATCTGACCTCTAGTGTTTCTTACATATTACTATAGATCATTGACATTTGATGAAAAGTTTGATCACAACTACAACAACATATGTTTGCACAGTTTTTGACTTTTGAGCAGCTACCGTTTTGTTTCAGATGGTTCGAGTTTGGATTTTTCATCGCAAGATTCATCGCACAGTTGAATGAACCTCTGCAACAAATTTCATCTAAATCACGAGTAAATTTCTCTCAAAAAATTCACCGAAAACATTTACACGCCAGTAAAATTTTACGTCCATGTATGGTCGTCAAATTGACAATTGGACTCTTGATAATTATGGGAAATGAAATGACAATCAGCTTCAAAAACGCGATCATATCATTTTCCATGCAATTCATATGAACATAGCCTCTCCTTTTGTTCCGTTCCTCAAAGCTAAAAATAAAAACAGAGTTTGACTTATTTGGAGTTCATATATATAAATGCATACATATACATGTATACATGTATATATATATATATATATATATATATATATATATATATATATATATATATATATATATATATATATATATATGGTATAAATATATATATATATATATATATATATATATATATATATATATATATATATATATATATATATATATATATATATATATATATATATATATATATATATATATATATATAAATATATATATATATATATATATATATATATATATATATATATATATATATATATATATATATATATATATATATATATATATATATCTATATATTTAATACATATATATATATATATATATATATATATATATATATATATATATATATATATATATATATATATATATATATATATATATACTTTGTGATAACAAAGTACGCGGAAATTGTAATTTAAATTCTTCGGGTAAATGATATTTTAAAAAAAATGTATTTTGTTAAGTCGGTAGGACTGTCCATAATTACTATGCCAAATATGAGTGCGTTCTGTCAACCAGTATTCACCAGATTTGGCTCCGTGTGATTTTGATGAATAAATAGATATTTTGCGTTTAATTTGCAATTCCTGGGCGCTTTTTTGTCATAATGTAAAAAAACTCGCTCAATGTGCTGACGGCCATCGCAAAAAGTGCTGATAAAAAGTGTTTCAAGGACTGGAAAACTCGTTGGTGTAAGTATAGTGCATCTAATCGAGATTACTTAGAAGGTGACAAAATAAAAATTGATGAATAATTAAATATTTTGCGTTTTATTTGCAATTTCCAGGTACTTTTTTGTCACATTTTATATATATATATATATATATATATATATATATATATATATATATATATATATATATATATATATATTTATATTTATATATATATATATATATATATATATATATAGATATAAATATATATATATATATATATATATATATATATATATATATATATATATATATATATACATATATATGAGGTGCGACAATTAAGTAATGAGATTGCCGCGCATGTGGTAAACCTGCAACTTTGAAATTCTTGCTTGTTTAGTTTGCCTGCCGTGTTGTGTTGAGTAGACGTGTATTGGTGGTACTCGTCACGAAAATGGAGAAACGAGCAACGCGTCGCGATAAAATTTTGCGCCAGATTGGGCGAAACAGCTTTGGGGACGTACACTAAAATTGTAAAAGTGCATGGTGATAGTGCTCTTAGTCGTACCTAGGCGTTGCGATGTCATAAAGAGCTTAAGAAGGGGCGTGGAAGACGAGGCGTGGAGCGAGAGACCAGTCGAGGTGCGGACTGACGTAAATACAAAGCGTGTGCAGTCCATAATCCGTGAAGATCTGCGTTTAACAGTGCAAATGTTGGCCTCGGAACTGGGTATGAACTGTGAAATAGTTAGACGAATTTTAACCGACGATTTCGAGATGAAAAAGTTGTGCACGAAGATGGTTCCAAAGAACCACACCACACCGCCCTCAGCGTGTCTCAGTATTTGGCCTCTAAAGGGATCACCGTGTTACAACAGCCAACTTATTTGCCCGATATGCCACACTGTGAGTTTTTTGTTCCCTAGAAGAAAATTGGTGGTCAAAGGAACCCATTTTGAGCCGATTACGCACACTCAGGCGGCCGTGACGGGGGTACTTGTGAACATCTCAGTCGAAGCGTTCCAGAAATGTTACGAAGCATGGAAAATGCGCTGGAATCGTTGTTTAGCTGCCCAAGGGGACTACTTTGAAGGAAATGGCAGAGTTGTAGGATAATTTTTAAATAAACGGTTTTCATGGAATCAGTCTCATTACTTAATTTGCACACCTTGTATATATATGTATATAGAGGGTGGCGAAAAATTTATCACCGTATTGGAAGATGCTATCACTTTACCATATCGTAGCGTACGTGAATCATAATTAATTTTTGTGAACTAGGCAGCTGCAGAATTAAAAACAGACAAGAAATTAAGTGCTTTACTCTGCATGAGCATGGAATTATTGTATCGATTTTGTAGCGGAAATCATCATGAGTGACGAGGCATATTTCTATTTAAGTGAACACAAACAGCCATTTACTAAACTCAAGGCCACTATCTGTTGTGTTTTTTTGTCACAATGTATACATGAAGAGCGGTCCAACCATAATGCACGATATTAATTGTGAGTCACACCTTAACGTTAAGTTTTCAACCCGACTTAATTCGATACTTCAAATGTGTCTTCAAATCAAAACGCATTACATGCACTTCGTCATTTTCTTGGACAGCATAATCGACCAAATGTGTCCACAATCGGGAGAATCGTGCACAAATCTCTGCAAACTAGGTCCGTAGGAAATGTGAAATCACTTGCGCATGCCCGCCCAGTTCGTTCTGTGGAAAACATTGCCGTTATCCGCGATAGTGTGGCAGAAGAGCCGTCAACATTGACTCGTCATCGTGCCCAACAATTGAACATCTCAGGAACATCACTAATGCGAATTTTGAATAAAGATTTGAATTTGCACGCTTGAAAGGTTCAATTGACTTAAGAGCTGAAGCCTACTGACCATTTCAAGCGTCGTCAATACGCCGAACAGACAGTAGGGAATGGCACACTTTCACCTCAGTGGATCCGTAAACAAGCAGAGTTGCCGCATTTGGGCAAATGAGAATCCATGAACAATTGTTGAAAAGCCGATACATCTACAAAAAATGACTGTTTGGTGCTGTTTATGGGCTGGTGGTGTCATCACACCGTACTTCTTAAAAAATGAGGACGGCCAAGCAGTTACCGTGAATGGTGTTCGCTATTGCGAGATGATAATGGACTTCTTGTGGCCAGAAATTGAGGTTATGGACCTGGGCAATATGTGATTCCAACACGATGGTTCCACTTGCCACACAGCCAACGAAACAATGGCTCGAGAAATTCAATGGCCGTGTTATCTCACGTTGTGGCAATGTTAATTGGCCGCCACGATCATGTGATTTGACACCGTTGGAGTTCTTTCTCTGGGGACATGTAAAACAAAGTGGACGTCAATAAGCCAAAAACAATTCAAGTGCTAAAGGATGAGATAATATAGCACATTAACGACATTGAACCTCAATTATGTCATTGAAAATATGGACCATCGGATAGAAGTATGCCACCGTAGCTGTGGTAAGCATTTGGGTGATATTTTGTCACACGAATAATTGTCATAGATCTTTCTATTACAAGAAAAAATTTTAACAAAATTCTTTGAAAACTTTTTGATTTATTCACAATTGATATCATGTGTTTTGGTTTGGCCATCCTTTAGAAGGAATCAATCGTCTTTTCAGGTCGTGATTCTCATCGGGCTTAAATAAGGAAATCATTATTTTTACATTCTGGGTATAATATTAACTAGAATTTAATGTATCAATTTCAATGGCGATTAGATCTATAATTAGCAATCACCAAACCCTTATTATTTCTTCCTATGGTAACGTTTAAGTCTAAAGATATAAAATGGATATTTTAATAAGTTCATCATTAGGCGAAGAATGATTGCGGAACAGAAAAGCATCCTGAAATTTTCACGTTGAATTGTATTTATGCTGCACTTAGAAATAATTTATTGGTTACTTCCAGTAGAAATGATTGACTAAAGTGTGCCTTTTACGCAGAAAATTAAGTATACTGATCATTTTTATCATCCATCACCAAAGGATTTGGTATCTCCATCAAATCCTTGAAGAGTACCAAATAATTGGCATTTTTCGTACGAAAGATCATTAAAATTTTGCGACATCAACTATTTATATCTACAGAGTCCGTCATTTGAAACATTTAAAATCAAAATCCTCACACGCGTCACTGAAAGATCGAGGGGAAAATCGGAAATTTTTTAGTTTTAACGGTAAAAGTTCTTTACTGTTGATTGAATTTCTTGTCCTTTTAGTGGGACCTAACAGGAAAAAAGACGTATCTCTTCTATCTATTTTCGTTCAGAAATTAGGCGTGAACATACATAAAAACAGCAAAAATAAAATTTACGTGTTGAATTGATAACTTTCTCTCCTTTGGAAGGCGGTTAAAAAAATTGACGAATTGAAGCAAAACATATTTGTAAGATAAATAAATATTTATCTTATAAAAATATTATGGACTTCAAAGACATATTTCAGCTATAATGGGTACAATTTTTAATTTCAATTTGAGTGTAGTGCTTGTCATAGATATATAATACCAAATGCATGTTGATTATATGTTCCTTAGATATATAGGTCAAACATATTGTTACATGTACAAATAATTACATGTACAAATAATTCTGCGAGCTACTGTCGCAATTGTTTTCACACTCATTAAGAACGTCAACAAATGAATTTACTCGAACCCTCGAGAACCCAACAAGCATGGTCAACATCTGCAAGTGACGTCACTCCATTCATTAATTTGCTCGAATCTACCAGGTACCTCTCGGTAGAACATTCGCCAAGGTACGAGAAATGGGTGAATAGGTAGAGACCCTATATAAAGGCGAGCTGAATGAATGGGGGGATCATTCATTCGACCGCGATAAAAACTTGCGATAGTGTGTGGAAAGCGAATTGAAAAGCGAACAAGTAATAGTGAGGTGATATTGAGAAGACAATTGCGATATAAATTTATGGACAAGTGTAAAGTAGAATTTTAATAGTGAAAATTAATTAGTGAAAGTGTTAAATCGATTATTGTGCATTATTGTAATTGAATAAACTCTTTTGATTTAATTTAAAAGACATTGCGTTTTCACTTTCCCGGAACATTAAATTATTGGCCGCGAACCGAAAACACGCGACAATGGTGTCGAGAAGTGAGATTAAAATTTTGAAAGTGAAAATTTGAACATTTTTATAGTGCACAATAGTAAAATTTAAAGAAACATTGAAAATGCCACGAAGCCTAAACTTAAAAATTAATGAATTGACCATGTCGGAGCTTAAGGAAGAGTTGGAACAGCGAAACCTGGCTACGCAAGGTACAAAGGCCACACTGATTGCACGCTTGCGTGACGCAATTGAATCGGAAGGCGCGTATCTGAATTCGGGTGAGCCCTCAGATGCAGAAAAAGGCGCAGAAGGTGGTGAAGCAGAAATATCAAAACCAAAGGAACCAGAAAATGCGCTGATGCAAATGCTGGTGCTGATGCAGCAAGAGCTGCGACAACAGTCATCTAATTTAACTGCGAAGCTCAATGAACAGTCGTCCAATTTAACTACGAAGCTAGACCAACAAGCAATCGAAATCAAAGCAGACATCAAGGCAGACATCACACAGAAGCTGGAGAAACAGTCAACCGAAATAAAAGCGGAGCTCGGTAGTCTCAACAAACAAATTAAAGACGTCGAGGAAAAGGTTGACCAGGTCGAGAAAAAGGTTAACTAGGTCGAGGAAAAGGTCAGCCAGGTCGAGGAGAGAATCAACAATGAGATGGAAAAAGTGAAAAAAGGAATTGGAAGCAGCAAAGGCAGTAGTAACCACTTCACCAGCCCCACTTATAACCACAGCGCAAAGCACATCTAGAAGTGTGCAAGCACCAATATTCGACGGGCAAACGGTCTGGAGTATTTACAAAATCCAGTTTGAAGCCGCCGCTCGCATAAATCACTGGAATGAGCAGGAACGAGCAACTGCATTAATTCTTGCTCTAAGAGGCCCAGCTGCCGAGCTTTTGCAGACTATCCCCGTTGAGTTGCATTCAAACCCGGCTGCTATAATGAATGCGCTGGACATGCGCTATGGAGACGATCATCTGAAGCAGATTTACCGGGCACAGCTACGGCATCGGATGCAGAAGTCTGGCGAAACCTTGCAGCAGCTAGCACAAGACATTGAGCGTCTGGCACTTTTGGCTTACCCAGCGTACGACTCAGAACATCGAGATGACGAAGCAACAGAAGCATTCATCAGCGCCTTAGCCGTGCGGTTAGCTCAAAAGTAGACGGTTAAGGACGCATTGATTTACAGTCTTAACTTCGAGGCAACACAAAATGTGACTCGTACCACTGCCCGGGTCCGTGAGGTAGTGGCAGACGAGTGCAGGTGTGAGCGCGTGGAAAATGAGCGAGAGCCGCTGGCGAATGGAGCGCCTAGATGCTGGGATTGCGGTGAGAAGGGGCACCTGCAAAGAGACTGCAAGAAGCGAAGAAAACGGAGCTATTGCCCAGGATGGTGGAGATCCAGACCGTGTCAGGAGCCTAGAATGGAGGCCCATCAAACTGCAAGGGCTAACTTCGTGGGGCAAACGTTAGCTAGGAGGGTCGACATCCCCAGCACCACCATCACCGTGCCAAAGCAACATCGTGGAGAAGCAGGCAGATGCCTTCCTGGTCAAGTTGATGAAGAACATTGCACCATAACAAACGACACTGGTGCAACCCGATCGACTATTCGACCAGACCTAGTGAGGCCCCAACTACTTCACAAGGGCAGAGTTCATGGAAATGCTGACGCCCCAACTCGTCATCCATGTCCAGCTAACTGCAAGCATTGCCGGCGGATTGAGGAAAAGGAGCCGACCGTTGATCTGCGACTGATAACGGCCATCGGAGGAGATTCGAAATGCCCAGCTAGCCGATGAAGACATCGGACCATTGCTCGTATGGAAGGAGACGACTGGGCGACCTAAGTGGAAAGACGTTTCAACGCATGGCGCAACCCTGAAAAGCTATTGGGCACAATGGAACTCCCTTCAGGTAGAGGGTGGCATACTCAAGCGGAAATGGGAAACGGCGGATGGCAGCTCCTATAGGATGCAAACTATACTACCTAAAAGCCGAATCCACGATGTGATTAAGGAAATGCATGAAGGATCCTCGGGAGGCCACCTTGGTGTTAACAAGACCTTAGCGAAATTGCGGGAAAGGTTCTACTGGCTCCACGCTCGAGAAGACGTAGAGGACTGGTGTCGCAGATGCACAATTTGCGCTTCCGTCAAAGGTCCAAAGCGACGACTGAGAGGACAAATGCAAACCTATAACGTGGGGGTACCGTTTGAAAGGATTGCTGTTGACATCGCAGGACCCTTTCCTGAATCTGAATGGGGAAATCGATACACGCTGGTTGTAGCCGATTATTTCAGCAAGTTGCCCGAGGTCTACCCCATTCCCAACCAGGAAGCAACTACTGTAGCTGAACAGCTAGTGTTAAATTGGGTCAGTAGGTACGGCGTACCTGGCGAACTACATTCGGATCAAGGCCGAAACTTTGAGTCACTAGTTTGTGGCGAAATGTGCGAGCTGCTCGGAATACGGAAAACGAGGACAACACCGCTGCATCCCCAATCCGATGGAATGGTCGAACGTTTCAACGGCACGCTCAATAAACACCTGGCCACAATGGTTGACGAGAACCAAAGGGACTGGGACCGACATATCCCACTATTTTTAATGGCGTATAGAGCCGCTGAACATGCATCGACGGGCCAAGCCCCAGCCAAAGTCATTTTTGGAAAGACTATTCGTTTGCCAGCCGATATAAAGTTCGGAACACCCCCTGAGAAACCCCAAACGGCCTCGGAGTACGCAAGTGATCTAAGACAACGGTTGAACGAGATACATCGGTCAGTGCGAAAACACCTCGAATCGGCTACTGACCGCATGAAGACCAGGTATGATCTTAAGGCTTATTCTACTGGCTTCCAGCAAGATGACTTGGTGTGGCTTTATAACCCGCAACGGCGAAAGGGTAGGTCTCCAAAGTTGCAACATAATTGGGAGGGACCATACCGAGTTACAAAGCGAATCAACGACGTCGTATACCGAATACAGGAACATCGTAACCCGAGAGCTAAAATGAAAATCGTGGATCTGGACCGTCTTGCCCCATATTACACCCAGGGAGAATTGACTACAAATAGCGATACATCTTTTCGGGGCGAAAAGAACTGAGGTGGGGGCAGTGTTACATGTACAAATAATTACATGTACAAATAATTCTGCGAGCTACTGTCGCAATTGTTTTCACACTCATTAAGAACGTCAACAAATGAATTTACTCGAACCCACGAGAACCCAACAAGCATGGTCAACATCTGCAAGTGACGTCACTCCATTCATTAATTTGCTCGAATCTACCAGGTACCTCTCGGTAGAACATTCGCCAAGGTACGAGAAATGGGTGAATATGAATGGGGGGATCATTCATTCGACCGCGATAAAAACTTGCGATAGTGTGTGGAAAGCGAATTGAAAAGCGAACAAGTAATAGTGAGGTGATTTTGAGAAGACAATTGCGATATAAATTTATGGACAAGTGTAAAGTAGAATTTTAATAGTGAAAATTAATTAGTGAAAGTGTTAAATCGATTATTGTGCATTATTGTAATTGAATAAACTCTTTTGATTTAATTTAAAAGACATTGCGTTTTCACTTTCCCGGAACATTAAATTATTGGCCGCGAACCGAAAACACGCGACAATATTTTTTGGGATAATATAATACCTCCAGTAAGAAGTTATACCCGCCAAGCACACAATTATGTTTGTTGCAGGTAAAATTGTTTAAAAAATTTTCTGTGCAGAGTGCAATAGAGCCGAGGTAGCCAAAACGGCCTGCATGTAGTTTGTTCGAGATTTCATATTTCACTCTTTCATCATGCTTATTGGTTCATAATATTTATTTATAGCCACATTGTTCTTATTCTCATTCAAAAGTACAAATTACTTACATTCTCATATTTACATACAGTGTTGAAGCATTTCTTATGTCGGTCAGTCCCATGACTACCGCTCTATATTTTATTTGTTGAATTTTTAGGGTTTTGTAAAATAATTTTACAAAACCCTTCTAAAATCGCGTCCTGTCTGTCCGTCCGTCCGTCTGTCTGTCTGTCCGTCCGTCCGTCCGTCCGTGTGTCACAGCAGTTTTTCTCGGAAACTACTTAAGCTAGAAGCATCAAATTTTGTATATAGGTGTAAAGTGGTGATTTCTTCAAAGTTCAACTACTAAAAAATTTTATAAGGTATTTAAGGGGGGTCTTCCCATGTAGGGGAGTGACCCCCCGAAAAAAATTTCATTGAAGGTAGCCGATATGGGTATCAAATGAAAGGTCTTGATGAGAACTTTTCAGAACAGGTCTTAGTTTGGCAAAGTTTGCTTCGAGGGGCGCACAGGGAGGGGAAATACACGACAAATTTGTGTCCCCCCCCCCTCGCGATTGGACACCTGTGATCCGAAAAATCTGAAAAAAATCCCGAATGTAGGCCTTGATGAGTACAACAACAACAAATACGTGAGAAGTCGCAATTCACTCAACTTTGTTAGTAATAGTATGATTTATCGATTTTATGTTTTCTTGAATAAAATCTTAACGGTACTTTGAGAATCAGTTCAGCTAGTGGTATCAGTAATCGTAAAACAAAATAGTGGCTGTTTTAAATGCGAAGATTGAATAATTTTGAGTTATTTTTTCCCAACTTCAACGTTTAAGGTGCATGCTTTGAACACTTGATTCAATTTAATGAATGACTGAAGCTGAGTACCTACAATTAATACTCATAAGTGAAACAAGTCAAGGAGGCGGGAGGGAGCTTCTAACAAAAGGGCTTTGTAACAACTCTAGGATTCGAAATAATTGGCTATTAATCGATGATAACAGTACAGGAGAGTGGCCCCTGAAAAAAATTCATCAAACGTAGCCGATATGAGTATGAAATGATAGCTTTCATGGGAGCTTTTCAAAACAGTTCTTAAACTGTCAGTTTTTGCTTCAGTGGGGCACAGGGGGGAAATACATGAAAAATGTGTTTCCTCCCTCGCGAATGGACATCTGAAATAATTATCAAGGGAGATATTTATGAGTAGAACAATAACAAAAACCTCAGAAGTCGGAATTCTTTCAACTTTGTTAATAATAGTATGATCTTCGAATTTCATAGTTTCTCCAATAAAATCGTCATTGACATGCTTCTTGACTTTATTCAATCTGGTGACTGCATTTTGAAAATTGAATACAAAACCCTTCTGACATGAGCGTAGGTCTGTTTACCCAACTTGTTTTTATTAGATGCGTAGCCAAAGTTTTTTCACATCATAGATTGGATACAAAATCCTTTTGACACAAGTGCAATACTGCATACAGTACACTATTTGAAAATAGGCTACCATAGCTTTGAATCGCATCTACGGACTAATATTCATTGAAAATTTGACTGTTTCTAATGCTAAATGCTGGTAATTTAGATATGTGTACTCGTAGTCGTAATTACTACCTCTGAGAACTACAAGGTCTTACCTGTATTATTACCTTTCTCATATACTCGTATTCTATCATTTTCAGCTATCTAGATCATCGTTTCAGTGCGCCACTAAACTATTTGGGGAATAACACACTCGTATAAAAGATTTCTTTCATCAATGTACTGATTTCGAACTGCACTAGAGGTAATCATCTCCACGTGTGAATTAATTTGAAACTGAGCTAGTTCTGTTGTACTGATGAATTCTCATTTATAAATCCACGTATCTCTCAAATTCAGAATGCTCGTACAAACAAAGGAATGAAGATATGGATAGCCTCCAGGATAGGTTTGACCAGTCGATGTTGCATGCTATACTCGTATGTGCACAACACTAATCCAGCTTTTCGGTATTGGCACTGACCGATTTCACATGTAGGTAATTTGATAGAATTGTAAACGTTGAAAATTTACATACGAATAGATTTTGAACGTAGTATTAACATCCTTGTTCTAAACAGGAATTCAATATGAGCGATATAATTGCAATAGAATGGATATACGCTGGCAGTTTACCTACATTGCCATAATCTGTGGGCAGAATTAATTGTTTCCCAGTTTGTTTTTGAATAACCAAAAGCTGATGAGTGCCTGATAGTCTAATCTGTCGTGTAATTAATTGCATCAGAATTTCCAGCAGTGCAGTGAGTACATACTGGCTGGATATATGAATGATGCTGGTGGAAAGAGTCATAAACAGATTTGAACTTTTGAATTGCAAAGTAGTATCAATTACCAGATAAGTATTTGTGAGATTAGCTTTTGTTTTCAAATCGTTAGTATAAGCCTTAGCATTATGTTATTGCATTCCTGGCTGGTTTTTGTTTTTAATTTATAATTTATAAACGACAAATGAAAACTCAAGCCGTTTGATAAATACAAATTCGGATTCATAATTTAGAGCCTACATTTGACCTGATCGCCATTCAGTTATGACACGCACTGGTTTAAAATCAGAACGTATCGCAAGCTGGGTGTACGGACACACGGCTAAAGCATGGTACTGACCATGTCAGTTATGACACGCACTGGTTTAAAATCAGAACGTATCGCAAGCTGTGTGTGCGGACACACGGCTAAAGCATGGTACTGACCATGTCACCTTCCTGAGTGCCAATACATTCGATCAAGATAATCGGATACTCTATAACTATCTCTTAGCGAATGCCAGAAAGAGGCTGTAGTGCTAACGCAAAAGAAAAAGCAAAGAATTTGGCCTGACCGTGAAGAAAACAAAAAGAACGTGGATTTATTACATAACATGAATGAGACTCCATGCTAATATGGTTGTGACGATATTCATTAACGAAGCCAAGTAGGCGGGAGAGTGTTCCTACCAGAAGAGCTTTTTTTTCTGTTAACGTGAGTCGTGCCAACGAATGGCACCCAATCAGTCAACCAGTCCGTGTACTCGTAATCCATTTCGCGGTGGCTGCTTGTCGGCCAGCTAGTTCGGAGAGGATTTTGGTCGCAGGTCTTTTAAATGGATTACGCCCGATTACGATTATTATTCAGCCACCATTACGTGCCCGCTTTAAACGCGTCTAAAATGAAACCGTACGGAAAAGAAACCTATCTCTACTTTATTCCGTATATACCTCCACTTCAGTCAAACAACAACCAATAACTTGATCTAATTCCACGTTCCCGAAGTTTCTTTCTCTTTTTCCCGACGCGGTACCGAAAAATACACTACTCTAATGCAAACTTCGAAATATCCTATTCTAATAAAAAACATCGGTACCGCGTACCGATAGCGACGCGAAACCGGTCATCAAGGGATTGCAAGAATGCTATAAAAGTCCTGATTAGCCTAGCAATTCATTTTAATCATTCTCGATTCAGACATACATAAATCTACCATATGCTTAATAAATGCTAATTTTAGCTGATTCAACCTATAATTTATTTTAAACGACTTATTTTTATTAAATTTTAAATACTTAATAATTGCAAAAAAAAATTTAATCCAAGTAAAAACCCTTTTACTACTTTTCATTCATTTGTAATAACGAAGTTAATCTTCCTCTTATGCTAAGAAAATTGATTTCTTTAAAAAATTTATGTTGAGGCCACAATCCCGATTATTATATCTTTTCCGTAATTTGTTCTTACTTCAAATCTACAATAAATGTTATTCAAGAATAAATTTGGGCAGTTATTCTTATGGTTTTTTTAAGGGTTTTGTAAAATAATTTTACAAAACCCTTCTAAAATCGCGTCCTGTCTGTCCGTCTGTCTGTCTGTCCGTCCGTCCGTCCGTCCGTCCGTGTGTCACAGCAGTTTTTCTCGGAAACTACTTAAGCTAGAAGCATCAAATTTTGTATATAGGTGTAAAGTGGTGATTTCTTCAAAGTTCAACTACTAAAAAATTTTATAAGGTATTTAAGGGGGGTCTTCCCATGTAGGGGAGTGACCCCCCGAAAAAAAAATTTCATTGAAGGTAGCCGATATGGGTATCAAATGAAAGGTCTTGATGAGAACTTTTCAGAACAGGTCTTAGTTTGGCAAAGTTTGCTTCGAGGGGCGCACAGGGAGGGGAAATACACGACATATTTGTGTCCCCCCCCCTTGCGATTGGACACCTTCCATCCGAAAAATCTGAAAAAAATCCCGAATGTAGGCCTTGATGAGTACAACAACAACAAATACGTGAGAAGTCGCAATTCACTCAACTTTGTTAGTAATAGTATGATTTATCGATTTTATGTTTTCTTGAATAAAATCTTAACGGTACCCTTAAATTCTATGAAATTCAGCACACATATGTATATTTATAAAATTGATTAACCCTGCAAGTTTCATAAAGATTGAATCATATTTAGCGAAGTTATAGCGGTTTGAATTTTCCTGTATTACTATGGAACAATATGCGCTGCATGTATTACTATGGCAACATATGGCTATGGAACAACATGCGCTTTTTACCGACTCAGACACTACAGTTTTGCTAGGATTTGCATGAAAATTTCAGGAATGATAGGTGTCATGAATAACTTTGAGAATCAGTTCAGCTAGTGGTATCAGTAATCGTAAAACAAAATAGTGGCTGTTTTAAATGCGAAGATTGAATAATTTTGAGTTATTTTTTCCCAACTTCAACGTTTAAGGTGCATGCTTTGAACACTTGATTCAATTTAATGAATGACTGAAGCTGAGTACCTACAATTAATACTCGTAAGTGAAACAAGTCAAGGAGGCGGGAGGGAGCTTCTAACAAAAGGGCTTTGTAACAACTCTAGGATTCGAAATAATTGGCTATTAATCGATGATAACAGTACAGGAGAGTGGCCCCTGAAAAAAATTCATCAAACGTAGCCGATATGAGTATGAAATGATAGCTTTCATGGGAGCTTTTCAAAACAGTTCTTAAACTGTCAGTTTTTGCTTCAGTGGGGCACAGGGGGGAAATACATGAAAAATGTGTTTCCTCCCTCGCGAATGGACATCTGAAATAATTATCAAGGGAGATATTTATGAGTAGAACAATAACAAAAACCTCAGAAGTCGGAATTCTCTCAACTTTGTTAATAATAGTATGATCTTCGAATTTCATAGTTTCTCCAATAAAATCGTCATTGACATGCTTCTTGACTTTATTCAATCTGGTGACTGCATTTTGAAAATTGAATACAAAACCCTTCTGACATGAGCGTAGGTCTGTTTACCCAACTTGTTTCAACGTGTGCTCGTGATGCTGATGCGGAACTACGATATGCTGAACAAAAATATGACTTTCGAAATCGTTTCTTTAACTAGCACAAATGCCGTATGTACTTGTAGGATTTCTTGAGTCACATTATTGTTGAACTAAATCCATAACCAAATATAATTGAATTGGGTGCCGGAGTAGTCACTATCAGATCAGAAAACAAAACATTAAGATAACATGCACAACACCCAACATCCGCACACAGAATTTTAGTTCCATAATCACCTTTACAACGTGGCTACCATCTAATGATCAACGATAATGCAATGAATCGTTGTTTCTTCTTTCTTGTTGTTTACGAACCGACCAAAAGTTTGAAAATAAAAATAGCTAGGCAGTCCAAGTTGCATAAAAGATATTGCGACGAATGATTCTGTTGTAACAAAAGCTAAGTAGGAACAACCACACTGGATTTTGGCTAAAAAGCCCAGATTGGAGTCTACCGAATTGGTGAGCAGAAATCAAATGATCGATTGTTATTTTTGCTAAAAGTTACACTCGTTTTCTAAATTCATGTAGACAGTCTCAACTTTTCAACCTTACTATAGTATCTTTTCTTCCAACATTGTTTCAATTATTCGGTTATATTTTCTTTCAATAAAAATATAACATGTTATATTTTTACGACGAGGTGACGAGGCATGCCACCCAGTTGCATGCCTCGTCACCGTTCCGCGCCCGTTGAGCCTCACGTCAAAGCTTGTGACACTCCCTTTGCTTTTCAGCGATTTCAGTTGACCACCAGTACACTGGGAGCTTGCCACGCCGGAGTCCTCGACGAGGCATAGAAGCGCAGCAAGCAGTCGTAATGATGCTCATAGTAGAGTTCACCACGTCTTGAGCTGCCAGTTCTTCTGTCCCCAAATTATAAGTTATTAAGGCAAGTTAAATTAACCTACAAAAATCATACAAATCGGATGACAAATGAAAATGTCAAAAATTTAAAGCTTAATAGTTTTAGTAGCCGTTTTCAATAAAAATCGAAAATTTTTTGTGCTGTTCAGAGTGAAACTCCAATTTTAATAAGATTCAGTTGAGACTAAACGATTGATATCTGTGAAAATAATCAAAAAGTAAGCGCTCGAGTTCAAAACGGCGGCCTTAATGGTTCGGAAAAGAATTAAAAATGTATACTTGAATATTGATGGCAACGCAAGTGCTGACTAAACTTTTATGGAAATCTTTTAAATTAACTATTTGGGCTATTTAAGCTGACAAGTTATCACCTTTGTTTGGTGACCACATAGTAATGTGTAAACAGCAAATGTGAGAACGACAAAACCTGTATATATATGTTTATAACAATTTATTACCCGCAGATTTTTAATTAGTAATCCATAAGTCTGCAACTCAATTTAATGAGCAAAATATTTGCGCCTCTATGAAGGGTCTCTAAATACGAACGTCTGCACATTCTTCTTATGTAAATAAATACCCATGTGGTGCTACAAAAATTGCAGTAAGAACTCTAGTAGCAGGCAAACCAAATTCTTTTTCGAAACCTTACGCTGCATACGAGAAATTTACCTTTCCGGTTGTTGCTGCCTATAGGATTTTTTTCGCTTACATACGATTACTGATACAAGCTTTTCGTGAAGGATTGTTAACATTGCAAAGCTCATTTTTGCTATGGGGCACGAAACGTAAGCATTAAACAGGAAAAACCGGTCCACTATGGGTGAGATGGATGCAGAGCAATTATTGCTTCTCATCCTTCTCAGCCTTATGAGACCAGTGGGTCTTGTTTCGCAATTAGTTTTAACATCGCGTCTGAAAAGACCATTGGCTGCATTTATCAGTGCACTTATTTACATATTCAAGCAATCGGTTGGATATTCAGTATGTATTGTCAGACGCAAATTTAGATGGTAAAGCTCAAATTCATCATTCATTTCCTTCTTGTTGTATACGAGTTTGTTTGAATGTTTTAACATATAAATCTCAATCATTTAAACTATTATCACTTGTAACATTTATATGAAGGTTTATCTGAAGCACCCGGTAAAGTTTTCGCGAGGATCGGTTCATTTATAGGCTCAACTACTACTACATGTATAGAATATATACTCGTATATATATATATATATATTTATATATATATATATATATATATATATATATATATATATATATATATATATATATACAAATATATATATATATATATATATATATATATATATATATATATATCTATACATATATATATACATATATATATATATATATATATATATATATATATATATATATATATATATATATATATATATACGAGGTCTGTTCAAAAAGCACCCGGAATTTTTAAATTTCGCGGGTCTGGAGAGTCCGATTGTCAAATTTGTTTTATTGAGTTGGTATACGTGCCCCTAAAGTATAAGATTTTAAGCCATATTCACTGTTTACTTTGTCTGTGGTATTCGCTAAGGTTTGACGTGTTTTTATGAGCTCAGCGATTTTTGCTGAAACTGCTGAATTTTCACCAAAAAAACAATCGCATGAACATCGCTCAAGAGCTGTTAAATGACGTCAACGACGATCCAAGTTTGCTTAAAAGGGTCATAACTGGTGATGAAACATGAGTGTACGGTTATGATGTCAAAACCAAAGCACAATCGTCCACTTGGAAGCATTCAACGTCCCCAAGAGCAAAAAAAGCACGTCAATTTTGATCAAATGTCAAGGTTTTGCTTACTGTTTTCTTTGATTATAATGGTATTGTGCATCAAGAGTTCTTACCAGAAGGTCG
Source organism: Odontomyia ornata (assembly GCA_963969285.1). Lineage (NCBI taxonomy): Eukaryota > Metazoa > Arthropoda > Insecta > Diptera > Stratiomyidae > Odontomyia > Odontomyia ornata. Next base: position 285,894,280 of record OZ017739.1, on the reverse strand, counting down.
TACGGTTAATAAGGAGTATTACCTTGAATTTATGCGACATTTGCGTGAGGCAATCCGAAAAAACCGCCCCGATTTATGGAAAAAGAATTCATGGCTTTGCACCACGATAACGCACCTGCTCATTCGTTGTTGCTTGTTCATAATTTCTTGGCCAAAAACAATACCGTAGTCATGCCCCAACCTCCATATTCACCAGATATGGCTCCGTGTGACTTTTTCCTGTTCCCAAAATTGAAGAGACCCATGAAAGTTTGGCGTTTTTCCTCGATTGAAGAAATAAAGGCCGAATTGCTGAGAGTGCTCAAGGACATACCAAAAAGTGAATATCAAAAGTGCTTCGAAGATTGGAAAAAACGCTGGCATAAGTGTATTATATCTGAAGAGGACTACTTTGAAGGGGACCACATTGATGTGGACGAATAAATAAATATTTTTTTTGAAAAAACGAGAATTCCGGGTACTTTTTGAACAGACCTCGAATATATATATATATATATATATATATATATATATATATATATACATATATATATATATATATATATATATATATATATATGGTAACGATATTAGCAGATGGAGTGCACCTTGACGATAAGTGTACATTTAATAACAGCTCCGATCTAGTAATCTCTACCACCTCTCTAACATTGACTGATTCTTGTCCACTTTTGTCACTAGACAGTACCAACCGCTGTATGTCTATACCGGTTCGTGGAACACTGACCATGCTACAAGAAAAACTGTCATTCAATAACAACCAACGATTCATATATCCACTACTCAATCTCAGAAAGACAGTAATCAAGCAGAAATATTTTAGGTTCAATAATAACACAAGCATTGCGAAGAACCGTTTAGGTATGGTGCATTCAATGTTCACAATAATGTCAGAAAGATTCTTACAATCTATGAGAGAAGTTTTTATACCCAAAAGCGTCAAAAGATTCAATGCAACGTTTTACAGACGATTTGTAGATGACTGTTTCATCGTTATTGACTCAACAAAAAATAAACAAGATGAACTACTTACCTTGATTAATGAAATACACTCAAGTATGAATTTCACTTGAGAGTAAACAACCGGCATATACATACCAACAAAAACTACAAAATGGTATACATAGGATGGACAATATGGAAACTGACGAGATGGAAAAAGCATTTGCGATCGTTCTTGCACAGCAAAGTACACTCTAACAACGCAATAAATTTGCAAAGCTACACACACGAGCCAGACGTAATGACAAACTCAATGATATTGTTACACAAAACAAAGGCCCGAGACTTGACATATAAAAAGATTTGAAATAAAAATAGGAAGACAGGCGGTAACACAATCAAGGAACAACTTATTATAAATTCCGACGCAATTTGTTCAGTACTAGACTCTCGAACAAAAGCTGGAGCTAGACAAACCATACCAAACGAACATTCAACCTCCCAAAAAAGAAAAAAAAAAACTTAATATCCCCAATAACCCTCTACCTAGCCTAACATATCCTTTGGACATATTTTGGCCTTCCACACATCCTTTGGAAACTGACTCAAGCAACTCAAAATGCATCTGCTTACCAAAATAAGAAGGCTTGGAGGCTTTTTCAGATTTAAAGATTACAATTGATTTGAATACGTTGTTTTGTAGCCGCTATCTAAATGAGAGGTCACTATTTGGATACTGATGGTTGATTGTTTCTCAACTTATTTGGAACATTTGCCCAATTTTCATCGCCATCCTTAACTGGGCTGCTTGAGATTCCATTGATTGACAACTCAATTGCAAGCTTAGGTTGTTGTAGTCGTAATTTAAGACAAGTAAGCGTTAAACTTCTCATTTGTTTGGATTCAGGTTTTCTGCAGGGAGTTTGATGCACATTGTTTTAAGACTGTCAACATATTAAATTTGTTTTGTTACAGCAATAACCTAGTGACTTTTTATGCTCAGCTTCTTTTAGTAATTTCCTGCATTCTTTAAATTCATTGCTACAACTATCAAATTCATTTTTCATTGATTTTAAAGTTTCCAAAACGCAGCATTGCTATCACTTAAACTTTTTAGTACACTTATTGATTGGGTTGTATTAAGCTGCAACACCTCAGCTAGAGTGTACTTTGGATCTAGCGCCTTCTTTCATGGATAGAACTATCTTCTCCAGGTTAATTCTCTTGAAGGGCGAGCATTCTACTGGTATTTTATTGTGGACGGCATCAAGGCAAAAATGTGCCAAGATACTCGCGACTTGTTGCTGCGTTTCAATTTTAACTACTTGTTATAGTTGCCGCCCTTCAATTGACGCTTAAATATCCTGCACAATTTACTGGCACCGTGACTATTTTCAGTTTGTGTGCCATGCAACTTTAAAGCACCACAAATAATTTTATCATGTTTTTCAAAGTAAATTTATTTATATTAATAAAAAACATTGATCAATGATATACTGACCATTTCGTTGGATGACTTTTTGCCATCTTTCGATAGGTTGAAAAACTCCACTTTCGAAAAAGCCTTTGTTTTTAGGAACAAAGGACTGGTCCAACTCATTTTTAATAGCCTAATTGAAATCGAAAGTTTTACCATTCAAATACTTTTGAAATTTTGTTATTCACTTACACAACCATATTGAAGATGCTACGCTGACCAAAAAAGATGTTTCTAATTGACATAACCCAAGATAGTAGTCCAAGAAAATGTTTTTTTCTGAGTTCCGATTGTTGATTGATACCGCACTTTTCATTCGTTCCTGTCCTCAATTTTATCCAAACAGATGAAAATTCAAAACTTCTATAGCGCTACAGCGCCTCACTTCAATTTATCAGACCCTTTAAATTTGTTTGCACATCGTCAAAACCATTCAGAATATAAGCAAAAGACGAAACGATGCGCAAGAAAAGTGTCGAAAAGGACTGCAATCTTGGTAGGAGCAGCATACTCTTTCCATTAAGTGCCGAACAAAATGGAAGAGAACTAGGCATTTTCAGTGAATCTATGCAACAGGTCATGTGGAAATAAAGTTGTTGAAGAAGTTCTGAGCACCTGTCGAAACTACAATTGAGTTGCGAAGGCAGCATGTCATGTAAATGTGCGCTACCAAAGTAAAAGTTTTTAGAAAGTGGAAAAGGTTGTCGAGAAATATCAAGGAAGTGGAGAGAGTATTATTTCAGTGTCACGTTACCAACCAATACTACATACATACCCTTGTGCAAACTTGTACTCGTAAGTTGCACTAGTTTGCAAGGAAATGTTTTCATGCAAGTGATTTTCCACTGTGAAAAGCTTCTTTGAATTTGCCAGATGGATTGTAGACACAAAATACACAATTGTGAAAAAATTCTTCCCATAAAGCATTTATAACTTTCTGTAGCTTCCGATACTGGCTCCGCTTAGGCTTCCATGATTCAAGTGGTACTTAAGGGATTGTTTTTATTTTTCAACTGCTTTTAGAAAGTGAAATGAAAATTTTTCACTACAGTTAAAATCAGAAATTAACAGTACGATGCTATATATGTTCATATATACATGTTTCCAATTTTGGCTCCTACAGTGTCCATTGTCATCTTGAAAGTTCTCGTTAAGACCTTTTGCTAGACCTACATACCGACTATCGCTGGCAAAAAAAATCTTCAAGAAGCACTTGCATATTAAGGAGACCCCTTGGGAAAACTTTGTAAGATTTTAGATACATTTCGTAAATAACCAACTTAGAGGCAAATATCTTGGCTGAATTTGTTAATCAGCCAAATTTTTCTCATATATGGATGAAATTCGGTAGGAAAAATAATTGGACTTCCTCATGGAGTTTACAATATAAATCCTTAAATCGTACAAAGAGATCCAAAAAGGCAGTGGCCCAAACGTCCATAAGTTGAGAAGGTAGGAGAACTACTAGAATAGCTTTGCAAACAACTTTTTTGATGATATGAATCAATAACATGAGTTATGAGTTCTTGTTCAATGGACAATGGAAGAAATCGTTCCAATATATCCGAAAGAGTTTCATTTATAAGGAAAAAACAGCTGCAATTTCGTTCCAGATTTAAAATTTTTACGTAAATTGTATAGACAATATATATATATATATATATATATATATATATATATATATATATATATATATATATATATATATATATACATCGGGTGCATCAGCAAAATTCGGAAAGCCCAGTTTATAATAATAGTTATTTATGACTTATAAGCTAAAATTTACGACAAAAGTTAGTATATCTAATTCTAAGCGTTCTTTTCATAACTCACTGTAACCCCCGCTTGCTTTAATTACCGTTATAACTCTCCGTCTGAACTGCAAGCACGCGTTCTTTAACTGCTCTCCTTGTAAATTGATAAATGCTGCTTCAACAGCGATCTGTAGGGATGCCACATTAGGATGTCTGAACTGTTAGTAATTTGCTCAACAACGCCCCAAACGTAAAAGTCCATGAAGTTTAAATCAGGGAGTTTGGAGGGAAAAGCCGGATGTGGCCCGCAGCTTCGTTTTTCAGTGAACACAGAAAATTTTTGTCGGATTCTTATTACATAGGAAGTGTACCACAGGTCATCTTAGGCGATTTGATGCATGGAAGCCTCACGTACACCCAAGATGGCCGCAATTTTTCAGAACGCGTTCCCAGGATCCTCCTAATTGAGGTCTTGGACCCCTTGAATAACTTCTGGCATCCTTGTCATCTTCTCCTCCGCATGAATTTTCTTTGCAGGACTAGGAAAACCTTCCTCACAAATTTCCGTAGCCGCATAGTTCTGAGTAATATCGTAGACTGTGGATTTCGGATACCCGAAAAACTTTATAGTTTCTATTGATGACCATCTAGTGCGAAGCTTTTCAACAGCCGCCGCTTTTTGATTGTATTCCGCACTCGATATATACCAGATGACGTAAAATGAAGCATCCAATTTTTTTTGCATAATTTTTTTACTAAATAAAAAATATTATTTATTTGTTTATTACGTGAAAAAGATTATACCCATCAAAAGGGTTTCACCAGAGCTGATACACATTTGTGCCCATTTTATCGCGTTTCGCATGACTTTCCGCACAATTTCCGGTGCTAACTGTTTGCATTCCTATCGAATATTCTTCTTAAAGCCTGCGATTGCTTGAGCCTTGTCGGCATAACACCAGGACTTCAAGTGACCCATAGTAAAAACGGGAGATTACGCGATCAGAAAACGTTTCTTTGACAATATCTATTGTGGCTCATGCTATGTGTGCGGTTAAACCGTCTTATTAAAACCACATGTTTACCAAATTCTGCTCATGCAATCCAGCAGTAAGAAGTCGTTTATCATGGCCATGTAGTGTTTAAAGCTTCCAATTAACCAGAATCTCAATATAAGGAGTTGTCGTAGACTTTTGTCCGCCACTGTACATTCAAATGAAAGAACATAAAGGGAATCTGTTCAAAACGCTAGAGCAGTACTGTTATAAAATTTTATCGTAGGGTCGTTAAGGTAATTTTCCCAATGTAGCAATTACCAAATTTATAATTCGTGGTAGGTTATGCGTCGACTATTTTGAGGTGAATAGGAGATTGCTCAAACAGCCGTTCTGGATACAACATCGAGGATCAATTCATAAAGCTTTCCGGAAACAAGTTTTTTAGAATCCTCGATTTGAAGATGGGCTACCATCAAATCTATATAGAAGAAGCAGCAAAACTTAACTCACAATGGGCACTATGGATATAATCGCATGCCATTTGACTTGGTTAATGCACCGGCATTTTTTCAGAGTTTTATGAGCAAGATCATCTCCAAAATGGATCCCGAAGAAGCGCTGGTATATTTAGATGACATTATTTTGCTAGGCAAAGACGTAGATAGTGGCTTGCAATTTCTTCAAGCATTCTTGAAAATTATTGAAAATCATGGATTAACCGCCAGGTGTATTTAACATTTGCGACGTATAGTGAACGAAGATGGCATACGACCTGGTCATTGAAAATTGATTGCCATTAAAAATTTCGAAGCGCTGAAGAACATTACTAAAATGAGAAGGTTTCTAGGCCTCACTGGATTCTTCCGGAAGTCTATGCCTGGTTATCAGCTGATTGCAAAATTTATTATACAACTTTTGCAAAAGCCCCTCAAAGGTACAAACACATTTATGTGAGGACAGCAACAAAAAGGCATATTTGAGAAGCTAAAAGACGTATTATGCAGCGAACCAATCCTCAATCTTTTTAGGGTTTTGTACTAAAATACAAAACCCTATTGCAATCACGACCTGTGTCCGTCTGTCCGTCCGTCCGTCTGTATGTCACAGCACTTTTTCTCCGAAACTATTTAGGCTACAGCCATGAAACTTTGTGGAAAGGTCAAAAGTGGTGACCTCTTGAAAGTTCAAGGGTGGAAAAATTTTTCAAAGGGGCTTAAGGGGGGTCTCGCCGTATAGGGAGGTGACCCCTCAAAAAAATTTTTTCACCATTGGTAGTCGAGTAGGGTGTCACTGGAAAGGTCTTAATGAGATCTTTTCAAAACAAGTCTTAAAATTGCCTTCTGAGTACCGAGGGGGGCAGGGGCAGGGGAAATGTACGAACTTTTCGCGTACCCCCCTCGCGATTGGACACCTTCCATCCGAAAAATCTGAAAAAAATCAAGAATGTAGTCATGAAAAATGTGTTTCTTAAAAAATCTGGAAAAATTATCAAGGGAGATATCTATGGGTATAAGTATAACAAATACCTCAGCAGTCACAATTCGTTCAACTTTGTTAATAATAGTATGATCCTCGAATTTCACATTTTCTCCAATAAAATCGTCTTTGACATGTTTCTTGATTTTATTCGTTGCTGGTTACTGCATTTTGTAAGTTGAGTACAAAACCCTTCTGACATGAGCATAGGTCTGTCTACCCAACTTGTTTATGTTTACCATCAACATGAAATACATACTGATGCAAGCGTAATTGGAGTTTCTGAAGTACTATTGTACTCGACTGATTTTAAAATTTGGAAACCTGTTTTCTATTACAGTTGAAATTGCTCTGAGGTGGAGAGCTAATCCAATAGCTACGAGCTAGAGGTCCTTGCTGTGGTTGAGAGTTTGAATAAATTTTGTGTTTATGTATTGAGCAAGCCTATCGGAGTTGTGACCGATTGCACCGTAATAGCCCATATGAAGACGAAAACTGAAAGGATTCCTCGTATCGTCAGATGGATTTTAAGGTTGACTGAATACGATATTGAGGTCATACACAGACCTGTCCGATTCATCGCCTGTAAAATCAGAGGTCACTGGACTCGTTTTCAATATTGCAATTGGCTCAGACGATTGGATTTTTACTTACAGTTAATGGATGACCAGCTTCGTCACATAGTGGGAGTTCTCTGAAATAAAGAACACGATGATTGTATTCAATAAATTGCCTCCGGTTACACCAAATAATTAACGATCAGCTCAAGTTAGTGGTTCCACACTCTATGCGGTTACGCGTAGTACAAAATTCCCATGATAATTACGGAGATTTTGGTGTCGATAAAGGAATAGCGTGAATTTAGCAACATTGTTGGACCTCTAAAATGCGTAAAGTGGTAAAAGACTATATCGGGTCATGTGTTAGTTATTGCTATGATAAACATGATCGGAAAAAAACGTAAAGACCTTTACATATGGAGACTATCGCGTCACCGATACCTTTTTGACAATTGCACGTTGATCACCATGGACCTTTCAAGCGAAGTAAAAAAAGGTGGAAATCGCTTACAACGTCCTCCAACCGACCATACCTTTTTCGCCTTTATAACCGATAGACTTTCTATCCAATATTTCTAAATAATTTAACAAAAATGAAAAATTAAATAAAGAACTGTAATAGATATATACATACATATGTTTTAAAATGTATTAAAAAGATATATGTAAATACTAAAGAACATTTCACAACCATATTTTTATATTTTTTGGAAATAATCTATTATTGTTTAAGAAGTTGTAATTTTTTTCCAATAAAAAGATATTGCCTTTTGTGATATCATCTGGGATATTGTTCAAAGAAATGAATGTCGACAACGTCTCTAAGGTGGCACAAGCATCGCTCAAGTTAGGTTCTCGTCTGCCTCATCTGGATCAGATTTGACCATTGAATTCTCTAAAAGGACAAAAGAATACATAGTATTTATGCAATCTATATGTAAACAAAACTTAGACTATTCATACCTCTTGCCATCGCGTTTGCTATGATTTTTTCATCTGTTATGTTGGTAGATATGTTGACTTCATTATCGACGCCCTCAAACTCATGCAATTTATTCTCTGGAATTCCCAGATTGAGTTTCTCAGCCTATTTGGCCAGGGTGTTGCTTCTTTCTGTGCTTTTCAATGGTGACTTGTCTCTTTGCCATCTTGCATGTTTGAAACAGTTAGCAATCGCAACAGATGAAACTTCAGTCCATGCCTTGTCCAACATCAAAATCGCGCCTCACACGTTAAGTTTTGTTCCGGTTGCATTATTTTCATGATCATGAATTAATTTCAAAACAATCTGTTACCTGTAATTTGTCTCGAGTATCACCCCTTGGTTCATTGGCTGTAGGATTGCAGTAGTATTTGGGGGTAAAAAAACTAACTTGATGGTTTTTAAAGATATGCTATCATGCGCTGGACAGTTGTCAACAAAAAGGAGAATTTTCTTCTTTTTTAATCTTAATTCATTGTCCCATTCTGTTAACCAAGCTGTAAATAATTATCTCTTCATCCATGCTTTTTTCTTACTTTTTTAGTCCACTGGTAAAATTTTCACATTTTTGAAGCACCTAGGCTTGCTCATATTGGCTGCAACAATGACTGTAATCCTTTCTTAAGATAATTTTCTACCACTGCACTTTTCTCCTTTAAATTGAGTCGTTCGATCTGGTGTTAATTTAAAAACAAGTTGGGTAGACAGACCTATGCTCATGTCAGAAGGGTTTTGTACTCAACTTACAAAATGCAGTAACCAGCAACGAATAAAATCAAGAAACATGTCAAAGACGATTTAATTGGAGAAAATGTGAAATTCGAGGATCATACTATTATTAACAAAGTTGAACGAATTTTGACTTCTGAGGTATTTGTTATAGTTATACCCATAAATATCTCCTTTGATATTTTTTTCAGATTTTTTAGATCACTGGTGTCCATTCGCGAGGGAGGAAACACATTTTTCATGTATTTCCCCCCCTGTGCTCCCACTGAAGCAAAAACTGTCAGTTTAAGAACTGTTTTGAAAAGCTCTCATAGAGAACTTTCAGTTGATACTCATATCGGCTACCTTTCATGAAATTTTTTTTCAGGGGCCACTCCTCTGTACTGTAATCATCGATTCATGGCCTATTTTTTCGAATCCTAGAATGGTTACAAAGCCCTTTTGCTAGGAGCTCTCTCCTGCCTCTTCGACTTGTTTCAATTGTATGCACTCATCTTCATGATACCTATCACTCCTGAAATTTTCATGCAAATTCTAGGAAAGCTTTAGTGTCTAAGTCGGTAAAAAGCGCATATGGCTCCATAGCAATATGTTTCCATAGTAATACAGGGCATATTGCTCCATAGTAATACACGAAAATTCAAAT